>OZ024761.1:29861936-29881936 GCA_964016885.1 Eledone cirrhosa
GATAGATAGATAGACAGATTGATTGATTGATTGATTTAAGCGTAAAGTAACATATAGCTCATTTAAACAATCTGAGACACAGGTAGACCAACAGATAGAATGACAGGTAACAAAAAATAGCTCTGGAAAATACAGGTTATAGCTTGCTGTTTCGAAATATATAGGAAGGGAGATAGACAAATGCTGTTGTGTATAGTGGTTTACAATTAATGTATACCTTTGTTTGGGTGTTTATGCCTGCTTTGTAGAAGAATAAGCTTATATAAGTGTTTAGTGGTACTGGTGTTGTTGTGGTTGTTGTTTAACCCTTACCAGTCTTAATAGAATAGACTTATGATCAAAGCCATTCCAACTGGAACATCCCCATAAATTTGAAGTATATTTAAGGACTCTAATGTATCTTTTTCTTTGTTAAGACCGTATGTTGTGATTAGAGAGAGAGATTTCACTGCTATTTCTAGCAGATCGAACCACCACGTAAAGGGTGTTTATTGCTTACGTGGGTTACATGTGTGAATATGTTGATATATATATAACGTGTGTGTGTGTTGGGGGTGGGGGTTATTTGTGTATGCATGTGTTGTGTGTGTATATGTTGATATATATATATATATAACGTGTGTGTGGTGTGCATATATGTTGATATATATATAACGTGTGTGTATGTTTAAGAATGTGGCAATGTCTATGGTTGTATGCCTGTTTGTGTTGAGTGAAATGCTACACGGTGGTGAGGCGAACGTGTGTGTATATATATAGTGTGAGAGAGAGAGGGATTAGAGACAAAGAAAGGTGTGTATATATATAGAGAGAGAGAGACAAAGAAAGCTCTCTGTGTGTATATACATATATATGATGATATATGTATATTATATATTATCTGTTGGTTGTTGCTGGTTCTTTTGTTCCGACAGTTGTTACTGTAGCTGTTCTGACATCAAAGTAGTTATATTATTATTAGTATTATTAATGGTCGTGTAGTGATAGTTCCTTACGGCCACGATGGAGATAATGTTAGTGCTAAGCTGTAATAGTTACAATTATTAATATTATTGTTGTTGTTGTGCTAACAATTCTATCAATGTGCAGGTGGTTATCGTGTTATATTAGTTATGGCTGTGGTGGTCATGGCGATGGTTGTTGTTATTGTTGTTGTGGTGGTGGTGGAGTCGATTGGGGGTGAACTGGCGATTATTGGGAATACAATTTTGATTGGTTTTGTTGTTGTTGTTGTTGTGCAGGTAGTGGTTTGTTGTGTGTATTGTGGTGAATGAAAAGAAGCAATGGTGTTGTTGAAGGTAGCTGGCAGCGGGGGTGGTTGTCGGGTGGGTGTTGGAAATTAATTGGTGATTGCCAGTCTGGAAAACAGTATGTTTTTCTTTACTTCCGCTCCGTTATTATTTTTTTTTTTTACCCAACATAATCAGAAGCTGCAAGGGATTTTGGGAGGTTCTTTGGATTTTTCTTTCTGATGAAAATATGAAATTATTTTTTTCTTTTTTAGAAATGTCTTATTATACTGGCAACATAGTGAGTTCGTGTTTACGTATATCTATCTATCTATCTTTTTTGTCACCGTCTAGCTGTCCTTCTCTCCCACAGACAGCAGTAAAGACAGTGAAGCTGCTACTACAGCTTGGCAGGTGAGAGAGAGAAAGAGTAAAAGACAGGCAGAGATTGGGAGACCAGTGTTCCCCCTTTCTGTCTGTACATGCGTCTCTCTCCCAAGAGTCACAGAATATAAAGTTGTCTACCAAATACAACTAGATTTACTGCAAAGCTAACAGTTCTTCAGTTACATACCCGATTTATTAACAGTTATCTACTATACCATGTTGCCAACATACATATTGATACATATGGGAAGAAATATATATTTTTTATATATTATATCATATGTGTATAAATGTCATATATATATATATATATGTACACACACACATATATATATGTGTGTGTATGTGTGTAGGTATTAGAGGTGCTTCCGATTCCAGAGTCAGGATCAAACATTAATCGATCATTCCTCGAGCTGATCGGCAGTGAAACATATGTAATTAATGCAATACTGATTCTTTGTTCCCTTTTAATATTATTATTATTGGCAGTATGAGTAGAAGGTCGGACGCCATTCCTTACAGCATAGAGTTACGCCCCTTAAATGGTCTGAGTTCAAATCCCGCCGAAGTTCATTTTTACCTTTCATCGTTATGGATGGAGTCTATAAAATAAAGTATCCAATAATGTACTGGAATAATTGCTGGCCTTATGCCAAAAGTAGAAACAATTATTATATATATATATATATATATATATAAATACACTAGCAGAATAACTGATGTTGTTCAGGTTGATAGCTACATATGGAAGAGTTATATCTGGTGGTGCCTCAACATAGCCTCAGCCTGTTGGCTGGAACGTGTAACAGAGAGTAATATATATATATATAGAGAGAGAGAGAGTGAGAGATACACTCATTATGAATAATACATTTCATAATTTAAGTGAGTAAATATTTTGCAATCATCCTGCTTGTGGTCTACCCCAGGTTCTTCTGCTATTTGGCTTTGCCTGTGAAATCTGTCCAGAAGTTCCATCCGAATCATTTGGAGATAGTCGCTTCTGACATGACCCTCTAGAAACATGAGGACTTTGCCCCAATGACCCTCTCAAAAATAAATGGAAGTAAATGTCAGCTAGCTAATCCATGCATATTGAATGGGAATACGGGATTATGGGAAAAAATAGCTTTAATTTTTTGAAAATATTATTAAACAAAATATTCTTTTTATTTGATTTTTAATATATGTATGTGTGTGTTTATGTAAGTAAGGTACTCAATACATAGCAGAGTATAAATATTTAATATAGAAATGGCTTCTACAGGACTAGAACTGTTTCATTCAGGAGAAATCATCGGGCTTCCTGATGATTTCTCACGAATGAAACAGTTCTAGTCCTGTAGAAGCCATTTCTATATTAAATATATATATAATATAGGTTCCCGAGTGGTGTCAGTGAGTAACAACAATTAAAAAGATACACAATACGTTGGTAGAGTGGTAGAGTATAGGCATCTTTATTATGATGATTTCACAAAAATCAAACAGTTCTTGTCCTGTAGAAGTCATTTATATATATATATATATATAAAGTGTTTAGTGAGTGATGGATGCCCTTGAATGCTTTCAGTGTCTCTGAGATTGATGAGAGGGAAGGAAAGGTATCCTCAGATTGGAGACCTAGAATGAATACGCCCACATAAAAGGTACCCATTGGCCATGTTTAACCCTTTTGTACCTACCAACCTCAAACTCCCCCTGCTTCTAGGAAGAAAAATATTTAAATTTAAACCTTCCATTATAATTTATTCTAAACACTAGTTTAATAATGAGGAAGTTAGTTATTTTACTAAGAACCTTTTCTTAAGTTATGTTCTAAACACCAGCTTAATAACGAGAAAGTTAGTTATTTTACTAAATCGCTGCAAAATCTTCATTACTTTTAAAAATTAATAGCATATCATAGACAGTGCCTTTCATTAGAAATATGATAATGAAAAGGTTAACAGCGGTGAAAAGTTAACTCTATCACCCAAGTAGAATACAGTGTGGTCCAGAGAACTGGCCGAAGTTAACTCTATCACCCAAGTAGAATACAGTGTGGTCTAGAGAGCTGGTCCAAGTTAACTTTATCACCCAAGTAGAATACAGTGTGGTCCAGAGAGCTGGTCCAAGTTAACTCTATCACCCAAGTAGAATACAGTGTGGTCCAGAGAGCTGGTCCAAGTTAACTCTATCACCCAAGTAGAATACAGTGTGGTCCAGAGAGCTGGTCCAAGTTAACTCTATCACCCAAGTAGAATACAGTGTGGTCCAGAGAGCTGGTCCAAATACTGCAATACATTTTAGTCTATGTTCTAATGACTATCAATTCACTAACCTCTTTGCCTTGCAACCACATCATTTCGGGTACAGTTCCACTGTTTGAGACCTTGGCGAATTATCTTCTACCATTGCCTCAGGTTGACTAATAATGCCTTGTGAGTGATATTTGGTAGACAGAAACTGTACAGAAGCCTACTGTGTATATATGTATGTATTTATACATGTTGGTGCAGTCTCAGAGAAACACTATATTTATACAGATATAACTTTATCATACACTTCGGCTGCTAGCGGAATTCTTACTATATTTATATACATATATAAACTCACACACACACACACATATATGTGTGAGTTACATTTATTAAGTGGCTAGACAAAAATACATAAATACAAAAAAAAAAGTACTGGGGGTCGATATATAATTAACTAAATCCCTTAAAAGAGGTACCCCAGGATAGATGCAGACTAATAACCGAAACCAGTAAAATAGAATAAAATAATAGCAACAAGATGAGGTAAACTAGATATGGCCAGTATAAGTCTGCAGATAATAGTCCACCTGAAACACCAGATTGTATTTCATCTCACGGCACTACATATACATTTTCTTCAAGACTTTGTCTTTGTTGTTATTGGCCTTGTGCCAAAAGTAGAAACAATTTTTATTTGGCAGTATCAGTAGAGCAGTATCAGACACCATGTTTTGAAAAATAGAGTTATGGCCCATTAAGTTCTGAGTTCAAGTCCCGCTAAGCTTAGCTTTGCCTTTGTTCTGTACAGGGTCGATAAAATAAAGCACCTATAACACACTGGGGTCGATATAATCGACTTCCCTTCAAATTGCTGGCCTTATGCCAAAAGTAGAAATAATTATTATCATTATAATATATTTAGTCCTTAAACACATCATTCACGGATTTTGCCAGAATCATCATCTTTCATAACAGAAAATGCCACTTCATTTAGATTCATTGGTTCGAAAGTAAGGTCATCACTTAATAATACAGCCAATGTGGATCCCCGTTCTGATTTCAAGTCTTTGAATCTCTGTACTGCATTATAATGGCTTTGATCTGGGTCTGTGCCAACTGTAGGCAACAAAGAGGTTGTGCTGTGGTAAAGTGGATAAACAGTTTCCAGAAAACTGTCTATAAACACTTTCTTCTGGTGGTTGATGTCACGTCGAGCCATCCGACTCATTTCCTTCTGCTTCTCAATCCAAGTGTCACGCAGCAGCTGCATCATGTCGAAACG
Organism: Eledone cirrhosa; assembly: GCA_964016885.1. NCBI lineage: Eukaryota > Metazoa > Mollusca > Cephalopoda > Octopoda > Eledonidae > Eledone > Eledone cirrhosa. The sequence goes on from OZ024761.1 coordinate 29,867,078, forward strand.
ATCTGCCAGCAAAGGGAAAGACGCCAATACCGAACTGGATATCAGCTCAGTGCTATCCAAATCAGGTCTGTCTCGTAGGAGAACCTTTGCCAGAATGTTCCGATACAATGTATAAAAATGCATCAGACATACATTACCAATGATTGTGTGAGGCAAACAATTCAACATATCCTTCTGTTCTTTTTTTGGCAGAGCAACTTTTACTACTAGTGTCGGTTTCTGGTGACCAGTAAAAAGACTGAAAAAAGAATTCTCTTCGACGGCATTCGAAGACTTTGAATCAAGGGGTACACCCCTATCGTAGGGAGTCCCACCATGAAGAGGTAGATCGTAGCTGCGGTTTATTGTCTCCTCTGTTAGTGATAGTGTAGCCCAACCACAGCTAAACACCCCGTGTTCCTGAGTGTCATGTCGGACATAAGATAAACACAGTTCGAAAAGTAAACTTAGATGGCTTCCAGAGTAGTTGGTTCTCACAAAGAACTCTGCATGTAAACTGATATCCATATTGTCAGAGACACGAGCAGAAAAATTCCAGGATTTTTTAGATTTATCAACCGACTGGACTTTGATAGTGTGTATGTTACTCAGGACATTTTTGCCGTCAAAAATACACACTCGCACATATCGACACTGGATGTCGAGACCCGGACCTGTTAGGGGTATGTTTTGGCAAGACTGAATGCTCACAATTTTCAATATATTTACAATATAAGGACAAATTTGTTTGTCTGATGGAGAATAAAACAAATCTTTATAATTCATTGCTGTTTTACTGAAGGAAGGACGGAGTGCTTCACTTATATGGTAATCCGAGCTGGTAGCCCATAAACTGCTCAGAGTTGAAGGTCTGAAGCCAGATGGTACACTACCCATAGCTTGAAGGACGTTAACAACAGACTGTTCTTGAAATGATTCTTTGATAGATTGCCAAAGCTGTTTACCAGAGCGAGCGAGCGATTGATCAGCTTTGCTATCAACTTTCATGCCTTCATCTATTTCTGAATCTTCTTCTTCATTTTCTCCACTCTCTTCCTCTTCATTTATTTGCTTCCCTTCCTCATCTTCCTCAAAGTTTTCATCACTCTCACTTTCCTCTTCACTGTCATCCTCCTCATCCTCATCGTCGTCACCTTCATTAGCCTCTGGCCTCATCTGTAGATATGTGCTGGGCACCAAACCCTGACAGCCAGCTTCATTTTCAGCAAGCCACCACCCATTTCTGTCTGCTCGCACCACTATTAAAAGTTCCCCTCTTTTAAAACTTAGATCGTCCTCCTCTTCTTTATTGTAGTCCGACAAAGCAATAAAATACTTTGTAGAAAGTTTTATTTCTTTATCATCTGATTCTTCCCCTTTTTCTTCCTCCTCAGAATCTTCTCCTTCATCTTCCTCCTCCTCAGAATCTTCTACCTCTTCGTCAATGTCTTCCTCCTCTACATCCACTTCGTCGGAGTCTTCCTCTTCTTCACCAGAGTCCACTTTCTCCTCTTCTTCATCACGGTCTTCTTTCTTCTTCTTCCATTTCTTTTTCTGTTCCTCATCTTTCTCTCCCACCATTTTCTTCTCAGTTTTACTTGAAGTAGTAGAAGGCTGTGGAGGTAATTTCTCCTCTTGACGACGATTATGTTTTAATATTGATTTCATGTCGGCTAATAATTTTGATTTCAACCCTTTACTTTTCTGACTGACCACAGAACTTCCACTTTCTGTTGCTACTGCTGGACTCTGAGAAGAGTCAGAGGTGATGTCGACTTGACTGGTTGTTTTTTTCTCAGATGCTGGCTTCGTTTTTGAAATAGAATGTTTGGAAGACTTTGAATTGCCAGGATCTTTGATTTTATCAACCTCATGAGAACTACTTTCAGCACCACGAGGACTACTTCCAGCATTACGAGGACTACTCACAGCAACCTCCTCCTCCTCATCGTCGTCGTCGTCGTCATCATCATCATCATCGTCATCATCATCATCATCGTCATCATCATCATCATCATCATCGTCGTCGTCTTCATCATCGTCGTCGTCTTCATCATCGTCGTCGTCGTCGTCATCCTCATCAATTTTACCTTTCCCAGCGATATTTTCATCTGTAGTACTTTTTTTTTGTTTACCTTTTTTGTCCTTTTCCTTCCCTTTTCTAGTTTTCTCCGTGGTTGTCTCCCTTGCATCTCCCTTTACTGAGCTTTCCCCTCGCTGCGATCTTGCCACTTGCTCAATAAAATTGTTGGCATCCGACACTAGTTTCTGTCGAGCGGCAACTTTTTTTAGAAGATTCTTTTTCTTGGAATCGAAATTCTTCTGTTGTTTCGGTTCTTCATTTTGAAGCGCGTTAATGTCGTTTGTCAGACTTTCCAATTCGTACGCCAAATCTTTACATTCTACGGTTAACGACAAAACATTTTCTGGATCTTTCACTTTCGAATTCTTAAATTTCTTGAATTTCTTAAGAAACGTATCTGAATCTTTTTTCAATTTATCGAATGCATTCAACAACGTTTGAAGAGCAGCTGGTGTTTTGCCTAACATTATTACGTTCAGATATTATACATACATTAAGTGTAAGAGTTAATACAGACAGTTGTATGTGCGTGCATCTGTTTACCTTGTCATTATTCTTTTAGTGCGAAGAATATATTGGATGGAGTATTCCGTTGCGGACCTCTACGTTATGGTTTCAAATGTTTTTCGTTCATCCGGGGTTCGACAAAATAAAGTACCAGTCAAGTACTGGGATGGTCGATATAATCGACTTTCCTCTCCCTACAAATTGCTGGCCTTGTGTCTAAATTAGAAACCACTTTTTCAAACAAATTTTTGATGAAACAAGTCTCTATGTTGTTAAGACAAACGTAACTAAGAGGAGTCAGCAAATCGCCACCTACAGGACGCAAACTAAACCGACAGAGATGAGGGGTAGATAAAGCAGATTAGACTAAATACATAAAATCAAAGGGATGTAAGCGACCTCTAAGCAACATGGAGGCTACCTGGACAGTTTTGTACATGTGTAAATCTTTATTGTTTCAATATTAACAGAAACGTATCAATATTTACAGAAAAATGAAAGCCGCACATCTACTTTCAGGAGCTGCTAAAGCCGCGTCCTATAATATTATTTTGCAGGTATTATCACACTATATGCTTATACTTTTATTAACAGTTGTATAAATAATGTTACAAATTGTTTTTAATTTTTACAGAATAAAAATATAAACACAAATAATGTATACAATTAATTATTGCTAGAAACCTTATAAGTACATAAAAATATATAAACAAAGCAAGAGAGAAAAATACTTCTTTCTCCGGGAAACGTTTTCCATTTTCAAGTATATATACAGAATTGGAGCTTATGACATAAAATTACGCAAAAAATTAATTATTGATATTAGTAAAGTCTAGAGTGGGTGATTGGAAGAACGTCGGATAAAATCCCATTACGGTATTTGTTCTGGCTCTATACGTTCGGAGTTCAAATCACTCCGAGGTCAACTATACCTTTCATATTTCCGGGATCGATAAAATAAAGTATCTGTCAAGTACTGAGGTTAATTTAATCAACTTTCCCCGTCCTCTAAATTGCTGACCTTGTGCCTAAATTAGAAATCAATATTAATAAAGTCGTGTTTTACATTTGTTCGTAAAACAATAAGTTGTCTCCCCTGTTTTTTTTTCCGTTCTGAGTAAACCCAGTTATATATATATATATATATATACTAGCAGAGTAGCCAGTTGTTGCTGGGCAATATTTAACCATAGAATGTCTTTTGATTTTTTTAATTATTATTATTCCATGTCTCCCTCGTACCTTACTTATTCCCCGTGGCCTGTCTCCGTGAATCGTCAATCGTTCTCCAAAGTGATTTCTATGGAAACTTACTCAGTGGAGCTGTACGTTGAAGTGCTATAAGTGGCTTGTGTACTTTAGGTGTCCTCTGTAAGCACAACTCTCTGCCTCACATTAACAACACTACCCTCAGCTGGTGATATGGATGGGTGGAATATTAAGGTTACATTGAAAGAATACATGAGGCGATCAATAAAAGACAGACTACTTAAATATATGTGCGTGTATGTATGCAAAAGGCAAACAAAATAGAATGAAGAAATATATTATCAATTTTTACGCTTGATATAGTAGGAAAAGAGTCTTAATATTTTGGCCGCTAGTCCTTCATCAGAAAATAGATGAGAAATTGAAGAAGGGATAGAAAGATTGATAAGGCAGGCATTGGTGGAAATGAAAAAAAAAACAGGTCCATTCAAATTACCATCTCTAGGAAAACTGAACATATATATATAATTAGGAATGGTTATCTGAAGAGGAATGGAAGGGAACCACAGTTAAATAAGGTACTCAATTTATAAACAATTGTTTTGTCTATTTCTCAGCTCAGTACCCGTCTGTTGACATTTATACTGAATGGTTTCATAATTCACTACATCTCGCGAGACATGTTGGGTGTTGTTAATGTCAGGTAAGTCACTCAGCTCTCTTATAAATCAAATACACTCGGGTCCCAAATAAAAGGGATGGGGGATTTAAATAAGCCGAGAGATTGGAAAATCGGTAATTTTTCTAAGTTGCCTCTGTTGATTTTTTTAAAAACCACAATTAGTTGTTTAGTTTACATATTAAGAAACCGTGGAGTGGGGAGACCCAAGATGACCTGGGATGAGGTGATAAAAGCCGACCTTACCCAATTACACCTCTCAAAGGCAATGACACACGACCGTGACCTCTGGCGTCACGCAGTAATACAGAGTACCCAACCTCCCATGGGTACAAGCTGAAGCATATAGACAATATGCCCCCACACCCCCCACTGCAAGGTGGTCGTGGAGGTGCCACGGCAAAAAAGCACCCAGCCCACACTGTAAAGTGGATGTGTAGGCGCCACGAAAAAGCACCCAGCACTCACTGTAAATGAGGTTGGTGTTAGGAAGGGCATCCAGCTGTAGAAATCAAGCCAAATCACTTCCTGTATGAGCAAGGCATGGTCAGCCGACCAGACACTGCCCACAACAGGACAACCCGTCTAACCCATGCTAGCGTGGAAGAACGGACGTAAAACGGTGATGATGATTAAGACCCCTCCTCCAACTCATCCTTTTTTATTTTATAATGTATGGGATTTCTTGTAATGTATAATGTTTTTTAATGTATAAAGAAAATTAATTGTTGCAAGAATGCTATCACAAGATATATTTTATGACACTCCTAGAAAAATGTTTCTCTTCTGTAAAGAACTGACACCCATGAAAGAATTTTACACGTATAATCTATCTGTAAGGTGGTTGTGTAGGAGAAACAGTAAAAAGGCTCCCAGTACACACTGTAAATATGGTTGGTGTTAGGAAGGGCATCCAGCTGTAAAAAACCCTGCCAGAGACAGTTCTGTACGAGCGAGACACAGTCTCCCGACTATTCCCGCATCAAATGGAGCAAAACCATCTAACTCATGCTAGCGTGGAAAATGGATGTTAAACGTTGATGATGATGATAGATGAGCAAAATTTAAATAAGTGGGGCAGGGTTGGAAAAAATCTGAAAAATTAGTAAGCGAGAAGTGGGAGTAGGGGCATTATTCAAGACCCAAGAGTAAATCTTTAATAATACTATTTTCTAAGATTTTATTTGTATATTTTGTAGTAATTGGCAGAGTCATTAGAACATCAGATAGAATGCTTTGTGGTATTAGTTTTGGCTCTCTGTGTTCTGAGTTCAAATCCTGCCGTGGTCAATTTTGTCAGACACTGTATCACACTGAATCACTCACTTTTTTCTTACAGATTAACCTTGTTGTACAGCACTAGCATATTTATTTCACGTGAAGCTTTCAATCGAGCCTGTTTAAGTCATGCGGGGAAAACCCCTTGGACACATGTCATTAATTTATTGTGGCTAACGTGAGTAAACTACTACTATTATTACTATTACTTATATACTTATTTTCTTAAATCAAGGGTCCTACAGTAATGTGCCCTTTAGTTTTAATTGTAACCTTTCTGTACCATATTTCTAATGAAAAATATTGCCTATGGTTTTCACATAATTTTCAAGTTAATCAAGAATTTGGAAGGATTTAGTAATATAATTAACTATTTTCCCCCTATTAAACTTTCTCTCTCATCCTCTTTCTCATGGATTAGCAGAATCATAAGAGTATCCTTCCCCACATCAACTCTTTTAGTCACTATTTCAACATAGTCTCTGGAAAGAAACAATGCAGTTATTAATAAGAAGAGTTGAAATTAATGCAGGCAAGATTTCACAGTGCTAACATCACTCCTTCGTTGTCATCAGCCTCTGAACTTATTAGCCAACCCTCATATAAAAATTAGTTTCCTACTCTTCCCTGACTCATGTCCTAAGAGTTGCCCTTTATTTTCAATTTTGTTGATATCAAATCCCTATTTACCATTACCTTTCTTTCAGTGTCCCATGTGCAACTGTTGCTAGCTTCATTTTGAGTTTAATTTGGCTCTACCTACTTCAGAGGCCTGACCCTGATATTGTACCTCATTATAATATTGGAGTAATTGCATTTGCTGCTTCAACGATAATCGAGGTAACTGCTCAACCTCTCTGGGTCATTACACAAGCTTTTATGTTCATCAAACTTAAAGTAAGTTAATACATTTTTATATAAGAATTGTTTATCTTGATTTTGTGTCTTAGAAAAGAATTGCTGGACAGATATTTACAAGGCAAAGCCAACTGGCAGGAGACGTAGATTGTCTCTTTAGTTTTGTTGGAGAAGAGACAAACTTCTTTAGTGACAGAGAAATGATAAAATGGAGACAGTGTAAGATAGAGAGGACACTTTAGTCTTGTCAGAGAAAAGACAACCTTTCTGGTGACAGTGTCACAATAAAATGTATTGTAGTGTGCTCTGTAACAGGGTTGGTGATAGGAAGGACCTCGAGCCATAGAAGCCATACCAAAAGAGTGATATATATTCCTTGATTTGTCCAACCCATGCCAATGTGAAAAAGACATAAAATTCTTATTATTATTATGCAATTATTTTTTTTACAGGTGTTAATAGAGGCCCTACTTCTAATTGTTAAAGCTGCCATAACAATATTTCTAGTTATTTATAAACCTCACTTAGGACTCATTATATTTTCATTAGCTCAGGTAAGTTATTACCTTTATCTCTCTCTTCTGTATATGTCTATATTTACATTGTTGTTTGTGTGTGTGTGTATGTGTGTGTATATATATATATATATATATATATATATATATATATATATATATATATATATATATATATATATATATATCTACACACCCGTCCCACTACCCCCACCGCCATCTATACCACCCTTTTCGATATAAAACTATGTTGGTACCACAACATCCAGTCCTAAATAAATGAGGTCGTGTAGGTGTCACAACAAAAAAACACAGTCCACGCTGTAATGTGGCCGTGTAGGTAACACGGTAAAAACCTCCCAGTCCACACTGTAAACGTGGTTGGTGTTGGGAAGGGCATCCAGCCGTAGAAAACCCGCCAGACAGTCCCGAGCAAGACAACCAATCTTGCCTCAAGTGGGACAATTCCCGTCCAGACCCATGCTAGCGTGGAAGATGGACGTTAAATGATGATGATGATGATGATGATATTGTGTATATATACATATTGTAAGTGTATACATGTATTATTGTTGTGTGTATACATATATTATTGTGGTATATATAAATATTATTATGTGTATATACATGTATTGTTGTTGTATGTGTATATATATATTTATATACATACAGTTGTCCCCCGGTATTCGTGAGGGTTATATTACTAGAGTACCTGCAATGAGTCAAAAACCACAAATATTGGACGTGGTCTATAAAAATGCCTATAAACGTCAAAACATAACGTAAAATATAGGCTGGCAAATACAGTATATTGTTATTAATAATTTAGCGTTAAAAAGTGTGAAAAAGTATATATTACAAAAAAGCCATTAAAAATCGCAGCAGATATTTACGATTCTGCGAATATGTGGCGGTTTCCACAAAGAATTATTAGTTAGGTTCTAAGGACAATTCCGCAAATATATGGGACCACGAATGCCGTGGGTACACTGTGTATATGAGGGTCAGCTGAAGAGTTCAATGGTTGAACAAGATACTCTCATGGAATGACCAAATGAGGTTTATTTTTCAACATAGTCAGCCTATGAAGTTTTCAGCTACCCTCATATATACCTATAATGTGTGTATAATGAATTCTCCTGTCCAATGAGCAGAGTCAAATTTTAGCTTGTCCATAAGATGCACAGTTTTAAATATTCATAATACTCACTAACATCTCTCTTTCTCTAGGTGGCATCAATGGTAATCTATGTGGCTACATACTACTTCTATTTTATATATTATATACAACGTCAGAAAGAAAACGAGAACTTTCCACTGAAAACGTTTAGAGATTTTTTCCCGAAATTTTATCCAAACAAGGTACGTGATTTGAGGGTGTTGTAGGTCGCTTGAAGCATTGTGTAAAGTGGAGAAAATAGTTTTTCTGAACGCTTTGCTTCCTCCCTGGGTATGGATGGATACATGGCACTTGGGAATTTGGAGTTTTCCTTCTCCTAGGTCGGTTGCCAACCAAGGCTAATATGAGCCCAGCCTATCCATTGCTCAGTTATACCGCTGAGTACCCGGTCATGCCTGCAGCAAGCTCTATAGAAACAGGAGGTACCACAAGAAGGTGTTGCTGGAGACAGTTAAGGAGAGGCCACATGCATGTGCACACAGCAAGCTGTAGACACAGTGGCAGTCACTTCCCCTGGATAGGAGAGGCTCTATAATTGCATCACTATCCTTAACCACCCTCTATATATATTTGTATGTATATATTATTCCATCTCTTTAGTTCTTTACTAACAAAGATTTTACACATTAATATATATATATATATATATATATATTATATATATATATTTTTTTCATCTCTTAGTCTTTCACTAACAAAGATTTGACCAGTTTAACATGGAGCTTCATGAAACAATCTTTCTTGAAACAGATACTTACAGAAGGTAAGTCAGTTTTAATGTTTTAACTTTTAACATGTTTTCTCATCAAATGCAAAATAGATTAGATCAGAAGTCAGAGACCTCGGGCTCCAGAACTGCCTGAGTCCCTTTAAACTATCTTGTGTCCTTTAGTCTATCTGTAGCCTATCTTGAGTCTAACCCTTGCTAGCGGAGAAACGCTGATGTTAAAACAATGATGATGGTGATGAGTGACCTTTTTACATACCAAATTCTTAACAAGAAATAAAGGCTGACAAAAGACCTGTTCAGTATTTTTCATATTTGTGACTGAAAATGGAACTATTGTCTTTGATGTTATAAATATTTGAATGGGAATATTCCAATGAGACAGTTTGAAATGGAAAGACCAATGGAAACATTGTTTCCTTGGTCCGATCTCACTACTGGCTCCTTTCTTTTCCTTAATATCACCTGTAATATGCTTGCATGGACCCATAATTCCTGTGGGAGTCGTAAGGGCGCTGTATTGACATACAGCATTTCTACGGTATTTTTTAAACCTGGTGGAGCCCAATCCTCTCCAGATCTGAATACAGCAGATTTCTTCCAGAGAAGGAAAGAGAGAGTGAGAGAATGGAAGAGATATAGAGGAAGAATTAACCCCAGTACTAGGCTGGTACTTTTTTTTATCAAGCTCGAATGGATAAAAGGCAAAGTTGAGCTTGGCAGAATTTTTACAGAAAGCTAAAATGAATACCGCAAAGCACTATCCAACATTTGCACGACTCTACTAATTCACCACTTTCTACTTGTAATATACTGAATATAAAACTGATGATATCTTGTTTCAGGTGAGAAATATGTTATGACTCTCTTCCAAGTGCTCTCCTTTGCTGATCAAGGTAAGTGAACAATAGTATTTTTTATATTACTATATTTAGACCAGTCATGGGCAAACTGTGGTCTGTTTAGTTTTCTGGATGGTATGACTAATTTCAAAATTACTTTGAGTTCGTTTTAGTCATGCAGCCCACTTTATGGTGACCTTTATCTCATGTACCCTAACTATATTGTGTCATATCTCATGTGGCCCACTTCATGGTGAGCTACATCTCATGTAGCCCACTTTATGATAAGCCATATCTCATGTAGCCCACTTTATGATGAGCCAACTCTCCTGTGGCCTACCTTATGATGAGCCATATCTCATGTAGCCCACTTTATGATGAGCCATATCTCATGTGGCCCACCTTATGATGAGCCATATCTCATGTTGCATGTCTTATGATAAGTCATATCTCATGTAGCTCACTTTATGGTAAAACATATCTCATGTGGCCTGTTTTATGATGAGCCAAATCTCCTGTGGCCTTTCTTAAGATGAGCCATATCTCATGTGGCCTTTCTTATGATAAGCCATATCGGGGTTGATTAAATAAAGTACCAGTCACGCACTGGGGTCGTTTTAATCGACTTTCCTCTCCCTCCTGGCCTTGTGCTTAAGTTAGAAATCATGATAACTGTCTTCACACTAATAGCAATACAATGTTTTACATTCTTTCTATTACAGGAATCTATGACATAATCCATAATCTTGGCTCTCTGGCACCAAGATTCCTCTTTAGTCCAATAGAAGAGAACAGTTACCTCTTCTTTTCTCAGATATTGGTCCGGGGAAAAAGTCTGAAACAACAGCAAAAGGTTTGTTTTTCTTTCTATTCTACGAGGGTGGATTGAAAAGTTCATAGGCTGATGATTATGAAGGTGTGATAATAGAGTGTGAAATCTAGCATGCATTAATTTCAACTCTTCTTATTAATAACTGCATTGTTTCTTTCCAGTGACTATGTTGAAAAATAAACCTCATTTGGTCATTCCATGAGAGTATCTTGATCAGCCTATGAACTTTTCAGCTGACCCTCATCTATATATATATATATATATATACTTCAATGTGGTCTACCTTTCATGGTAGGGTCTATACAAGAAGAAGATGGTATGATCAAACCTATATATTATGTCTGATAGTATACAGTTCTCTAACTGTTATAGATCAGTCAATATATCAATATGATCAACCCTCCGAAACAATCGTAAAACAATGAAATGAATATGTAAAATAACTTGCCTTAGTTATTATTATCATTGTTAAACTAATATCTAATATATATATATATATATATATATATATATATATATATATATATATATATATATATATATATATCCACACTGTAAATGTGGTTGGTGTTAGGAAGGGCATCCAGCTGTAGAAAACCCGCCAGATAGTCCTATGCGAGCAAGATAACCACTCTTGCCTCAAGTGGGAAAACCCTCCGTCCAAACCCATGCAAGCATGGAACACGGACGTTAAACAATGATGATGATGATGATGATGATGATGATATATATACGAGGATGGGCTGAAATCAGATTAAATCTTAGAATCTACCATTCTGTATATTTCAGGATTCTGCAGACATGGCAGCAGATGTATTAAACATTCTCTTGTCTGGGGTCACCCTTATAGGTTTAACTATCTTGGTATATGGTTACTCTTATGCCTTCCTTGCATTGGATATGTACGGTGGAACAATGCTCAGTGCATCATCAGGTGAGGACTGGGTTTTTTTGTTTTGTTTTTACTTTTAATTTACTATAAACGTGGTTGGTGATAGGAAAGGAATCCAGCTGTAAAAAACCCCCAGCTAAAATACAGTCCCGTTTGAGTAAGGTACAGCATGCCCAACTGGCCTGACTTGTCTCATAACATAGACGACCCATTTAACCCATGCAAGCGAGGAAAAATAGACATTAAACTGTGATGAATTATTGCTGTATGTGTCTGGTTTAGAGTAGAAACCCTGTATCCCTGCATGTCATAATAGGGGATGAAAAGGGGTTAATTATTGTTGTGTGCGTCTGGTTTAGAGTAGGTAAGGTACTCTGTATCCCTGTATGTCATAAAAGGGGACGAAAAGGTGTTAATTATTGCTGTGTCTGGTTTAGAGTAGATACTCTGTATCCCTGCACATCATAAAAGGGGACTAAAACGGTTGGTGTCAGGAAGGGTGTCTGGCTATGAAACATTGTCTTAGAAAAATCCTCTATGTTTAATATGAAACCTGTCATGGGGCATGCAAAGCTAACTCCGACCCTAGCAAGGGAAAATAGCTTTAAACCATTTGCTGCATCTTAACTAATCTCCTATTTTTGTCTCTAGGCCCTATTCTTCTTCGCTGGTATACCATATATGTTTTAATCATTGCTATAAACGGTGTCTCAGAGTCATTTGTATTTGCTGTTATGAGCAAGAAAGAAGTTGATCGGTAAGTTACCTAATCTTCTTGTATTGATTATAGTTCCACTTTTCGTTAGTTATTTTCATTTCTATCACCTTTCAACAACAATAATTACATTTTGATCTTTTAGTTGACTGTTGGTGACAACACTGCTTAAACCTTTCAATACCATATTCCTTAAGAAAAACACTGCCTGTGATTCTCAAATGATGTTTAATATAATCAAGGATTTGTGAAAGGATTTAGTAATATAACAAATTTCTCATTATTTTTTAGTTGGTACTTGGAATATAACTTAACAAAGACTCTTACATGAAATTATGATGGCAGGTTTTTAGTCAAATATAAAGAAACACTTTAACCCTTTAGCTTTTAAACCAGCCATATCTAGCCAGAATTCTTTCACCTCTTTCTGTTGAAACTGGCTGTAACTGGCCACTCATACTGACATTAAGGTGTTGTTCTCAAAATAAATAACATCAAAGTTTCATAGATTCAATATTATGTGAGATAAAGTATTTACTGTGAAAATACAATAGTAAATGCAGAGTTATGTAAATGCTAAAGGGTTAAAATAAACATCTTTATATCATGGAACCAGTGGACAGTATCATGTAGTTTGTTATCGGAAGGGTTAAGTTGTAGGATGTAATTTGCAGACGATTTGGCTGCTATTTCAATATTTCTATACTTTGTTATATTTCAGATACAACAACATGATGCTTATATTCTCTGTTTGTTTCTTGACGGCCTCCTGGCTTTTCACCCGTCACTTTGGCAGTGTTGGCTTTATACTGGCTAATTGCATTAACATGCTGCTTCGGATTTTACACAGGTATTTAGTTATGTCAAGGACATGACATCCTCCTTTGGGCTGGTGTGCACACTCACACACACCTGCACACAACTGTATACATACACACACACATAACCATATATATGATCACACACACACAACTCTATATACACACACACACCTGCACACTACTGTATACACACACACCTGCACACAACTGTATATATACACACACACAACTGTATACAGCCACCCTGACATAACCATATATATGATCACACACACACAACTCTATATACACACACACAACTGTATACATCCACCCACACATAACCATATATATGATCACACACACACAACTCTATATACACACACACAACTGTATACATCCACCCACACATAACCATATATATGATCACACACACACAACTCTATATACACACACACACCTGCACACTACTGTATACACACACACCTGCACACTACTGTATATATACACACATACCTGCACACAACTGCATACAGCCACCCAGACATAACCATATATATGATCACACACTCACAACTCTATATACACACACACACCTGCACACAACTGTATATATACACACATACCTGCACACAACTGTATACAGCCACCCAGACATAACCATATATATGATCACATACTCACACACAATTCTATACACACACACACCTGCACACTACTGTATACACACACACCTGCACACTACTGTATACATACACACCTACACACAACTGTATATATACACACATACCTGCACACAACTGTATATATACACACACACAACTGTATACAGCCAACCAGACATAACCATATATATGATCACACACTCACACACAATTCTATACACACCTGCACACAACTGTGTATACACACACAACTGTATGTAAACACACCTGCACACAACTGTATATACACACACCTGCACACACACTCGCACACAACTGTATACTCCCACTCACAACTGTGTATACCCACACACGCCCGCACACAACGGTATACATGCACATGCAACTGTATATACCCATACACAACAGTATACATGCACACACAACTATATGGTCATACGAGCCGTCACCTTAAGTAACTATTTTTTGCTTTTTCCATTTCAGTGCCAGATTCACATGGAATTATTTCCGACACAATCCAATTCAACCTCTTCGAGCATTGTTAATTCATCCTCTTATATTATTTACATTCCTTGTGGTCTTCTGTGTTACTTATATATCAGAGGTGAGTTGTTGTTGTTGTTGTTGTTGTTGTTGCTGTTGCTGTTGTTGTTGTCGTCGTCGTCGTTGTCGTCGACGACGACGACTAAAAGTACAAGGCTCCTTTCTGAAACAGGATGCCAGTCCATCGCTGGGGTAGGTCCCAGCTTTCACTGGTTTGATACTCTGATTTTCAGCTGAGTGAACTGAAATAAAGAGCCTTGCCCAAGGACACAACACATCATAATTGTTTCTACCTTTTGGCATAAGGCCAGCAATTACCCAGTGCATTACTGGTACTTTATTTTATTGACCCCGTAAGGATGAAAGGCAAAGTTAACCTCGGCAGGATTCGAACTCAGAATGACAAGGGCCGTAACTCTATGCGTCAAAGCATAGCGTCCGACCCTCTACCGATACTGCCAATCCACCGCCCTACAACACATCATAATGAAACCATAACCTTATGATTGTAAGTCCAACACCCTAACCAGTAGGCCACACACTAGGCCATGATGA
>OZ024761.1:29886936-29914436 GCA_964016885.1 Eledone cirrhosa
AGACCCAGTTACATTATGTGTAAATAGTAAGCTGGGAAGGTCACAGCTGGAATGCCGTTAATAGATCCAGATTTAAATATAACAAGAGTCAAGTAATAGTACAGGTACTCCTTTTCTTAGGCCCAATAAGAGAAAGAGAAGCTTAATTGTAAGACGAGCAGGGAGTAACTGTGGAGATTTTTTTAATAAGAATTATTCATTTGGGGTGGTAGTGTAATACTGTGGTGCTGGGTCACGGGTAGTTGTTGTGTTGTTCTGGTGGAGTAACAGCAGTTATATTTATTGTGATAATGTGGTGGTAGTGCTGGCGTGAGAACAATTATATTGTTCAGCTAACAGTAGCAGAGACGAAGTAGTTACGTCAATGGTGTTGTTGTTGTTGATGTAGTTTGGCAGGTTATGGAGAAATAGGGTGGGTGGGTGAGAACAGAGTGTCATGTGGACTGGCCTAACGGGCAGCAAACGTCACGTGACTACCACCACCACCACTACTATAATCCCTATCTCCGCTACCACCACAACCACAACTATTATTTAAATGTCACTTCCCTCTGTAATTATAACATCCACTTAAACTTCTATATTGACTAGACACAACACCACCACCAACACATCACCCTCTACCCAGACCTTCCACTACATACACTATACCACCACCACCAACAACACCAACAACGCCACCAACAACAACAACACAGCCCCTCCCTCTACCACCACCACCACCACTAACAACAACAAGACAAAAACAGCACCTCCCTCTGTCACCACTACTACGCCTACTACCATACATGTTACTTACATTACACCACGTGACACGTTACACAGTTGGCGGTTAATTCAAAAATAGATTTTGCAATTTTTTCTTTTCCATTTTCGAACTTAAGCGTTTTATTCCTTCCCTCATTCCTGCCTTCCTTTTCACGTTAGTCCACCCGATTAAGCTGACAGTTCTTTTGGCCCGCTCCTTTCCTTTTCAAATTTTACAACTCGATCTTCCAACTGCCGTAGAATTTGACCGTTTCTTCAGAACTAATTCACAATTCAAGACCATCTGCTATTATTATTTTTCTCCCTAAATACGTGAAAAAGAAAAAGCCTTCTTGAACCCTACAGAAAATGGAAAACGTTAAGAGATCATTCCGTACCAGTAGACGTACCCGGCGGTACATTTCATTACGTGAAAAAGAAAACCGTTTGTTAGCCACCCCGGAATATGTGAAGAGAAAACCTGAGATCGAAGACCGGATAGATGAAGAGTGTAATAAATGTACACAGCCACAGTCACAGCCACAACTTGGAAAAGGAACCAAACCCCCGAGAAGATCCATGAGTGTCGCCAGTAATGAGAATTGTCAATTAAGTCGAAGTGCCAGTGTCAGGAAATCCGTTATGGAAGCTGTTGGAACTCTTAGAAGGGTAAGTAACGTAACCTGACCTCGTCCGTTTTTTTCTTTCCTATATATAATAGAACTGTTTAGATATAGAGAGAAGAATAGAAGTACATACATACTATTAATCAATTATTGCTAGGAACCTTAAAAATATGATACACAAAAATATATAATCAAAGCTATAAAAAAAAAAAAAAAATGACACAAAGCCAATAATTTGGAGGGGAAAATTGATCAAATCGATGCCAGTGCATTACTGGTACTTTATGTTATCGTCTGTTGAAATAATGAAATATCTGGTTTATGTATTTTCAAAAATGAGTTCGTTACGCATTCAGTAGATGGAAGTTGCAGAAGCCCGTCGTGTGAGTGTGTGTGTGTGTGTATATATATATATATATATATATATGTGTGTGTATATATATATATACATATATACCCCCCCCCCCCCCAACATATATAGATATATATATGTATAAACTCGGTGTCTGTCTTGTCATTTCTCTAACTATATATATACACGTGTGTCCCGTAACTTAGCGTTTTGGCAGGAAAGAGATCGATAAAGTAAGCACCAGACTTGACAGAATGTCGACAGACCATTCGTGTACTGAGGAAAGAGGTTCGATGTAGAAGATCGATTATTCGATTTCTTAATGAGATGAGCTTGTCAGGACGCGATATTGGCCCAACGTGAAATTTTGTCTAATACTTTATCTTGGGCGTCACCTGTCTTGGTTGACTCTCTCACAGGAGGTACCACATCTAATATGGGTGTCTAGTGGTGTACGTGTGTGTATATTTGAGTATGTGGTGTACATATATGTGTGTGTGTGCATGTATATATATATGTGTATGTGTGTGCGATGTGTATTGAGTGTATTATCGAGGCAAAAGGCCTACAGGGACAGACTTATAGTTCATATTACTGTTGGTACTTAAGTGTCTTGCTACTTCTGTTGAGATAACATAACATACTTCTGTCAGAGTGTTTGAGAGAGAGAAAGAGAGACTAATCAGTCACTTGTATCATGTTACACACATAAAGCTAGACACTTACACACAGCTGGAAATACACACACATGCAGCGAGACACACACAGCTGGAAACACACATTTCAAGGATATCAAATATTTTATGTCCAGTCTGTCACAACCAACACAGCTGCCCTCTAATGGTTGCTGTCTCAGTTTAGAGACACCATGGTCGCTGTACTCAGCGTCCATCCCGCCTTGCCCGGGCTTCGGTTAATGCCCAAAGACGATGTCTGCATTCTCAGCTCTTCAATTCTCTCTAAAGCCACACGAGAGTGCCTTGGAGACCAAGCATGCAAACCTGTCAAGGGTAACAGAGGGGTTACGCTCGTTGATGTCCACCCGTCGATCTTCCTTCCGATGAACTGCTTCGCCCTTACCAGTGTGGTGCGCTTTAGGGAAATTAATGCCACCATCCGATACAGTGCGGAACTCATCTGCAATGTTAGTTTCGACAACACCGGCTGGCAACAGGCGAAGCTGCCCGTGAGGTTTGATGGCCTCAGCCTCCAATCTGCATTGGATCTGGTACTGTGGGCCTACCTCGCCTCCTGTTGTACCCTCATCAATGAGGTCCTCAGTATGACAGCAGAACCTGAGCTAGCTCAAGTAGTGGAGTTAGCTCAGGCCAGTTTGAACGGCAAAGGCCTGACACCCAAGTATTTTTACTCCATTCCAATACCTCACAGTTTGAAATTAGTCCAGCTGTTTTCATTGGTTGCTTCTACTTTGTGGTAGTGGTGGTAATGGTGAAGATAATAGTTGTGGTATTTAGATAATATGCCTAAGTGGGATGGTAACATTAGTGTGTATGTATATATATATATATATATATATATATATATGTATGTATGTATGTATGTATGTATGTATGTGTGTGTGTAGATATATCTATGTATATATGTGTGTATATGATTACATAACTATTAGTTCTTTTTCAGTTTTGTGTGTATATATATAAATGTGTGTGTGTATATGTATATATATGTGTGTGTGAGGTCAATATCCAACCGTCTGTAATGACACCCTGAAGTGGTGTGAACAAAATATCTAGGGAATGTGTGTGTGTGTGTGTGGATGTATACGAGAAATGTATGTTTGTGTGTCTGAGGGATATGTGTGTATGGTGAGGAATGTATGTGTGTGTTTCTCGGTGAGGGATGCATGTGTGTGTGTATGTTTTAGGGATATATATATATATGACTCCCTATTTATATATATATATATATATATATATAGTAATAATAATAAATGTGAAGACTAAAATCCAAAGAGGGCTCGATAAGGATAAATATATATCAGATATATAAGAACAGTAGAGCAAATATTTATTAAAATAACAGATTAAAGTTTAAGCATATATATATATGTGTGTGTGTGTATATTTGAGGGATGTGTGTGTGTGTATTTGAGGGATATATGTGTGTTTGAGAGATGTGTGTGTGTGTGTGTGTGAGAGAGGTATGTATGTGTTGGTGTGTATATGTGTGTTAGGGGTATGTGCAAGAGTGAAGAATGTATGTATGTGTGTGTGCATTTGAGGGAAATATGGGGGGGGGGGGCAGTGCTTAGTATTTATTAGCTTGTGATACACAATTTTGAATGTGATGATGGTGATAAAAGGATATGATGATGATAAAGGTGATGTGACAATGGTGATAATGATGGTGACAATGATAATGTTGGTGTTGGTGATGACGATGCTGATGGTGGGTGGTATGGTATGATAAAGGTGATGTGACAATGATAATGTTGGCGTTGATGATGATGGTGATAAAGGTGATGTGATAATGTTGGTGGTGATGATGATGGTATGGTGATAAAGGTGATGTGACAATGATGATGCTGACTGATGGTTTGGTTTTCTTTTCTCGTTAACTTTCAGAAATTCTCTTCAACTGCTCAACTGATGAGTCAAGCAAGTCTGGGTGAAGTAGGCAGACGTCGGTCCCTGAGGATAGCTGCGCAGACACCACCTCGCTATGGCCACAGAACTAATTGCATCTACTCTCCTTTCACTTTTGAAACACCAGAGAAACGTAAAGCAGACCGCAAATGGTGAGGACAGTGTCAAAAATTTGTTGTTTGAATATGTTTGAATATTTGTTGTTTGAACACAGCAGCAGTAGTAGTAATTACAAAGGACAGTTACAGCATTTGAACTCTGTCAGTAAAGTCAGCACTCTAACCACTGATCCACTGTAATATATTTAACCAAACAACAACTGTAGTTATGAAGGGCAGTTACAGAACTTAAACTCTCTTCCTCTTGGTCAGTAAAATCCAGCACTTTAACCACTGTAGTATACAACAACAACAACAGCAGCAGTAGTAGCAGTAGTTTTAAAGGGTAGTTACAGCATTTGAACTTTCGTCCTCTTGGTCAGTCAAGTCCAGCACTCTAACCACTGATCCACTGTAATATATTTAACAACAGCAACAGTAGTAGTTAATAAGGGCCATTACAGCATTTGAACTTCATCCTCTCGGTCAATACAGTCTAACACTTTAACCCACTGACCCACTGTAGTATATTTAACAACAGCAACAGTAGTAGTTAATAAGGGCCATTACAGCATTTGAACTTTCGTCCTCTTGGTCTGTCAAGTCCAGCACTCTAACCACTGATCCACTGTAATATATTTAACAACAGCAACAGTAGTAGTTATAAAGGGCCATTACGGCATTTGAACTTCATCCTCTCGGTCAATACAGTCTAACACTTTAACCCACTGACCCACTGTAGTATATTTTGCTCTTTTTCATTGTTTTCCAGGTGTGATATTGAAACCCCTACCAAGCTAAGGCGGGAGGTGGAGGCTCTGACTGCTGACATGCAAGCTTTAGCATCTCTCACACCAAATACACTGCGCAATCGCGCAAATTCACGGTAAGGTCATTGCTGCATCTTGGTGGGGTTGGGGTAAGGAGGGAATCTGTTAAAGCGAGTATATATATATATGTATATATATATATATATATATATATGTATATATATATATATGTGTGTGTGTATATATATGTATGTATGTGTGTGTGTGTGTATACACTTTGTATGCATGTGTGTGTGTATACACTTTGTATGCATGTATGTGTGTGTGTGTATATACATTTTGTATATGTGTGTGTGAATATACACTTTGTATATTTGTGTGTAAATACACTTTGTATCATCATCATCATCATCATCATCGTTTAACGTCTATCTTCCACGCTAGCATGGGTTAGACGGGAATTGTCCTACTTGAGGTAAGGTTGGTCGGGTGACCGTGTCTCACTCGTATAGGACTATCTGGCAGGTTTTCTACGGCTGGATGCCCTTCCTAACACCAACCACATTTACAGTGTGGACTGGGAGCTTTTTACCGTGTTACCTACACGACCACATTACAGCGTGGACTGTGTTTTTTGTCGTGACACCTACACGATCTCATTAGTTTGGACTGGATGTTGTGGTACCAACATAATTTTACAGAGAAAGGGCAGTAGTGGGGTAGTGGGTTGGGGTGTGTTTGATTTGGAGGGGCCTACTGACTAGGTTAACTTTGCACATAGAGGTGGGTCTTCTGTAATACTTCGTGCCGCCAAAGATCTCGATCCAGTGACATTGTCTTACAGCGGTGCAAGTGTGCAAGGTCGGACTTTATCATGTCGTCCCAGGTTTTTCTGGGTCTACCTACTCCATAACTTCCATCAATTTTGATCGCCCTGCACTTTTTTATACAGCTGCCGTCTTTCATGCGCATCACGTGATATTTATATTTATATTTGTGTGTATATACACTATATATGTATGTGTATATATACACTTTGTATATATGCATGTATGTGTATATACATCTTGTATATATATACATATATATATGTGTGTTTGTGGTTGAGTATGTGAGTGTGTGAGTTTATGGTTGAGTATCTGTGTGTGTTTATGGTTGAGTATGTGTGTGTGTGATTGGGGGTATATGTGTAATAATTGTTTCTACATTTGGCACAAGGCCAGCAATTATCCAGTACGTTACTGGTACTTTATTTTATGCCGTAAGGATGAAAGGCAAAGTTAAGCTCGTCAGGATTTGAACTCAGATCGTAAAGGGACGTAACTATGCTGGAAAGCATGGCGTCCGACCCTCTACCAATACTGCCAATTCACCGCCCTTGTGTAATAATGTTTGTGCGTATGTGTGCCTTCTATTTTTACCATTATTGTTGTTGTTGTTGTTGTAGTGTCTCCACCACTTAATTGTCTTCTTTTTATTTTCCCCACCAAAAATAGGAAGTCACCAAAAAGACTGAACCAACCGAAGAAATACCAGACTGTGGTGTGAACAAATTACTTCATCTCTACCACCGATATTAACTTATATATTATATATATACATATATATATATCATATATTTACATATATATACATATATATTATATATGTGTATATATCACATATATATCTTATATATACATTTTATCTTTTTATCTTTATAGCTGCCATGAAAGATGGGAGATTGAGTGTGATATCCCCTGAGTCACTCAAGTTGAGTGTGATTTCTCTTGAGTCACTCAAGTAGAGTGTGATATGTTTCGTGTCACTCGAGTTGAGTGTGATATGTTTCGAGTCACTCAAGTTCAGTGTGGCATGTTTTGAATCATTCGAGTTGGGCATAATAAACTTTGAGTAACTCAAGTGAGTGTGATATGTATGTCTTGAGTCACTCAAGTTGAGTGTGTAATATGAATATCTTGAGTCACTCGAGTTAAGTGTGATGCGTGTCTTGAGTCACTCAAGATGAGTGTGCAATATATATGCTTTGAGTTACTCAAGTTGTGTGCATATGTGTATCTTGAGTCACTCAAGGTGTGTGCATATGTATGTTTTGTGTGTGTAATGTGTATACTTTGAGTCATTCAAGTTGAGTGTGTAATGTATGCTTTGAGTCACTCAAGTTGAGTATGTGATATGAATGACTTGAGTCACTCACGATGAGTGATAGCTTATGAAAAAAATGGAAACCCAGTGGAAGAAATGTGTTCCTTCCATTTTTGATGAATATTTTAAATTTGTATTTTTTAAGTTTATTTTCTATATAGCCATGCTCCCTAAATACATATATCTATATGGAAACATACATTATATAGAAAGTATATATATTATGTGAATATCATGAACTAACTTTAGAATCAACGTTTTGTTTTTAGGGGGTTTTTAATATACTCCCCTCCCCTTCCCTCGCCTCTCCCTAGGGTTTTGAAGTTGGTATGGAGGGTGGGAGGGGGGCATGTGTTCCAAACAACCCCGACCTTGACCTGTGGCTTGTTTGACCTGGCCTATCTTACTTACTCTCTCTATTTGACCTCTCTCCACCCAACTTCATCTCCCTTCACTCCCTAATTTCACCCCATTTGCACTAATGTGACCCCTCTTGCACCCAACTGACCTCAGTGATAAAAATATGCTAAAGTAACTTCTCCCTTATTTTGTTTTATTTTGTTTTAGTTCTTATAAAGTATTTTAATATTTCTTTTGTATATTTGTCCTTGTTCTATCTTTTTTTTATTTTTGGTTATAGTGTTCCCTATTGTTTTTAATATATGATGGCTCCATGTTGACCTTCAGGTCAGCGCCCAAAATATTGCCAAATATTTCCTCATTAACCCTTTCATTACTATATTCTAATGAAAGGCTCTGTCTATGTCATTAACCCTTTCATTACTATAATCTAATAAAAGACACTGTCTATGTCATTAACCCTTTCATTACTATATTTCTAATTAAAGATACTTTATGTCATTAACCCATTCATTACTATATGTGTAATGAAAGACACTGCCTATAATTTTCGACTTAATCAAGAATTTACCAGGATTTAATAATATAACTAACTTTCTCAGTATTTATCTGGTGTTTGGAATATAACTTAACAAAGGTTCTTACATAAAAGCCTGATGGCAGGTTTTCTAGATAAATATAAACATTTTAACCTTTCCATTACCATATTTCTAATGAAAGATTACTTGATGATGATTTTCAATTAATTTTGAAAATAATTATGAATTTGGAGGGATTTAGTAATATAAGTTTTTTATTAATAAGTTAATGTTAAGAAGTGAATTGGTGGGATTGTTTGACCGTCGGACACACTGACCACTAAATCATGTACCTTCACACAATACACACACACATCTTTGATGTAACCAAGAGATTTCATCTTTTTATAGAAATATCTCTAAAACCCTAGGCTCCCTGTGTGTATACTCCTGAATGCTGCACATATACACCAGCTGTATATATATATATATAAATACATCTCGACAGTCGATCAACAAGATCCCAGACTTCATTCACTTAACGAGTGGGGTGGCGCTTGTGAAATTGGACCGAGGAAACAATGTTTCCGTTGGTCTTTCTAATTGCTAATACTATCTGTCGGTTGCAAGTATAGGAAGAAGGAGCAATGTGAAATAAAGTGTCTTCCTAAAGGTCTTAACACATCACCTGGTCTGGGAATCGAACTCACAATCTCACGTTTGCGAATCCAACATAATATCCAAAATATTATTATTATTACTATTACTTTATGTCCCTTTACGATCTGAGTTCAAATCCTGCCAAGGTTAGCTTTGCCTTTCATTCTTACGGGGTCGATAAAATAAAGTACCAGTTTAGCACTGGGGTCAAATTAATCGACTATATAAGAAACCATTATCCCGCCGAGGTTGACTTTGCCTTTCATCCTTACGGGGTCGATAAAATAAAGTACCAGTAATGCACTGGGTAATTGCTGGCCTTGTGCCTAAAGTAGAAACAATTATTATTATTTGTTGTTGTAAGGGCGGTGGATTGGCAGTATCAGTAGTAGGTCGGACTTTGAATCATAGTGTTATGGCCCTTTATGATCCGAGTTCAAATCCCGCTGAGGTTAACTTTGCCTTTCATCCTTACAAGGTCGATAAAATAAAGTACCAGTCATGCACTGGTGTCAAATTAATCGACTTTCCCCTCTCCTCTCAAAATTGTTTGCCTTGTGCCTATATAAGAAACCATTATTATTATTATTTGTTGTTGTAAGGGCGGTGGATTGGCAGTATCGGTAAAGGGTCGGATGCCATGCTTTCCAGCGTAGTTATGTCCCTTTACGATCTGAGTTCAAATCCCGCCGAGGTTAACTTTGCCTTTCATCCTTACGGGGTCGATAAAATAAAGTACCAGTAATGCACTGGGTTATTGCTGGCCTTGTGCCTAAAGTAGAAACAATTATTATTATTATTATGCTTTGTAGCATAGTTACGCCCCTTTACGGTCTGCGTTCAAATCCCGCCGAGGTTAACTTTGCCTTTCATCCTTACAGGGTCGATAAAATAAAGTACCAGTAATGCATTGGGGTCGATTTAATCGACTTTCCCCTCCCCCCAAATTACTGGCCCTGTGCCTATACTAGAAATCATTACAAAATCATTATTTGTTGTTGTTGTTGTAAAAATAGACTGTCACTCCCAACCTAGTTCTTGTCTTGTACTGGTCCATAGTTCGACCCTGTGGCTCCAACCCCAGGCCCTTCAATGCAGCTTCAGTAACTTTCGTAATATCTGTGTGTGGGTGTGTATGTGTTTCAATATCTGTGTGTGTGTATATCACAATGTATGTTTATGCGTCACAATATCTGTGCATGTGTGTGTGTGTGTGTGTGTGACAGCTCACACCTATGCAGGTTTAGCTGGTCTCCTCCAAGGTATATCTCGTTGGAGGTGTCTTGGGTGATTTAATGATAGGTGACCCCAGTCCCTATCATCTCATTTCTACAGCTGAGTAAGCTGGAGCAATGTGAAATAAAGTGCCTTGCTCAAGGAAACAACACATCACCCGGTCCGAGAATTGAACTCACAACCTTTCGATTGCAAGCCCAATGCTCTAACCACGAAGCCATGCACCTTCACATCTGTGTATGTGTATGTACCTGAATATTTGTGTGTGTGTGTGTGTGCCACTCTCCATTCCACTAACACGTGTATTTCTGTAAAAACATGTCTCAATATAGTGATGTTCTTGTTTATTTTGTATTTTTCTGTCTTGGTTAAATCCTAATATTTTCAGATTTTCACATTACTCTATCATGTGTTCCAGCCGTCGGGCTGAGGCCATGCTGGAGCACCACCATGCTTGTATATATATATATAAATAAACTGCTGGACATTGGTCTGATCAACCATGGCTAAGCTGTACACTATGACTGACCAGTTATAACTACATTGTGCACTATGACTCACCAGTTATAACTACACTGTACACTATGACTGACCAGTTATAACTACACTGTACTCTGACTGACCAGTCATGACTACACTGTATACTATGACTGACCAGTTATAACTACACTGTACTCTATGACTGACCAGTCATGGCTACACTATACTCTGACTGACCAGTTATAACTACACTGTACACTATGACTGACCAATTACAACTACACTGTACTCTGACTGACCAGTCATGACTACACTGTATACTATGACTGACCAGTTATAACTACACTGTACTCTATGACTGACCAGTCATGGCTACACTATACTCTGACTGACCAGTTATAACTACACTGTACACTATGACTGACCAATTACAACTACACTGTACACTGACTGACCAGTTATAACTACACTGTACACTATGACTGACCAATTATAACTACACTGTACTCTATGACTGACCAATTACAACTACACTGTACACTGACTGACCAGTTATAACTACACTGTACTCTATGACTGACCAGTCATGGCTACACTGTACTCTATGACTGACCAGTTATGGCTACACACCGATCATTGCCCTCCTCCTCACCACTTTGTATCTTTATTAATCAACTGCCCGTATCCCTATACTCCAACTAACTCCTGTTCCTTTAAGGGGACACAAAAAGGGGACCCAATATTGCATGACTATATGTATTTATCACAAATGTAATTTATAAAATAAAATATATTCCTTTTTTTTTATGTTGTTGTTTGTTTCTTTCTTTATATTGCACCCCTCCCATCTGAAGACATGTGACTCATTGGTTAATTGTTTGATTCCAGATTGTAAGGACATCAGTTCGATTCCCTGCAGCATGTGTGCTTGAGCAAGACACTTTATTGTTATTTAGGGTGTTGGAAACCATACTACGCAGCATAGAATTATAGCCATTTACATTCTGATTTCACATCCTGCCAGGGTTAACTTAGCGATCCTTACGGGGGGTCAATAAAATAAAGTACCAGTAATGCACTGGGGTCGATTTAATTGACTTTCCCCTCCCGAAATTGCTAGCCTAAAGTAGAAATTGTTATATATACAAATTTAAATGCTATACAAAAAAGTATCTTTCATATCTTACTCCCTCCACAACACTGATATCAAGAAGTCCTCTTGTGAATGTGACCTGAGCATTACTGTCAGCAGCAATTTGTGTTGGACAAAGCATGTCTCTAAGATTGTCAAGAAGGCCGAGGGTGTCTTGGCATCACACAGCAAGACCTTTGTTAGCCGCTCTCCAGCCATCTATTTAAAGCTGCTATATACAGCTATGGTACGACCACACTTGGAATTCGCATCATCAGTCTGGAGCCCCTATCTTGCTCAGAACATTGACCTCCTGGAAACTGTTCAGAGACGTGCAACCAAGCGCATACCCTCCATCAGACACCTACCATACTCTGAACGCCTTGCTTCCCTGGGCATGGATTCATTGAAGCTCCGACGTCTGGCAATGGACTTGGTAAAAACCCACAAAGTTATTAACCATCTCGCCAACAACAACCCTGAGCACCTCTTTGATCTCCATGTGTCTAACACACATGGACATGCCTACAAAATCAGAAAACAGCACAGCTCCCATGACTTTCGGAAACATTTTTTCACGCTCAGAGTTGCTGAAGCATGGAACAAACTGCCTGCGTCAGTTGTTAGTGGCCGAGACACTGCATCCTAATAAAACCCTCATTCTTCCCGAAATTCGCCAAAACTACACCTGATGTCCCCCTTCCATACACATGCACACGTGTATATCATGACTCATGCACTGTTCATTTTCCTGACGTTTGTACATTACCCTATGTACTATACATACACTTTTTGAAGAGTTGTAGTGCACCTGAGCATTACACAATATTTCATTATTATTATGAGAAACAACTAGTATCATGTATATATATATATATATAATGAAAAATAATAAATGTACTCACTCAGAAAGAATCGAGCCAAGATTGCCTAAAGTTCACTTATATAGCAGGTCCATGATAAATTCCTGACTGTATAGATTTCACCTAATTTTAGTGTGTGTGCGTATATACATATATAATACATATATCATCAGTAAAAAAAAATACTGATGATGATGATCGTGAGAGTGTGTATGTATCTGTGTGCAAACATATATCTATGTACTCTCAAATACATATAAATATGCATACATATCATCATCATCATTTCATTTTACATCCGCTTTTTCCCTGCTTGCAAGGGTAGGACGGGAACTGATTCTGGCTTATATATATAAATAGACAGAGTCGTTAAGACGTCAGATAGAATGCTTTAAGGTATTCGTCCCACTTCATTGTGTGCTCTCAGTTCAAATCGTGCCATGGTCAACTTTGCCTTTCATCCTTTCGAGGTTGATAAGAAAAAGTACCAGTCTAGTACTGGGATTGATTCTTCCTCTATAGAAAACATTGGCTATGTTCAGACCTGGAGAGGGTTAAGCTCTGCCAGGTTTAAAAGTCTCCTAAACATGCCGTATGACTGTGCCTCTATGACCCTGATGAGTTATGAGATCTTTATCCTTGTCAACAGGAATGGGCCTGTTATTTTTATCTAAAGATATTTTTTTCCAATTCCAACCTGCCTGTCCCGTCAATCTATCTTATTTTTCATTCTTTATTCTGATGAAGGTCTAGCATCCGAAACGTCAAGACCCTCTTCCTGCTGTTTCAAGCGTTAACCTAATATATTCCTTCCATATACTGTACCGATTGTGTTGTTATTTCTGTTTACCTTTTACATACATATCATTTCATTTCATTTTATGTCCACTTTTTCCCTGCTTGCAAGGGTGGGATGGGAACTGATTCTGGCTTGATTTCTACAGCTGGATGCCCTTCCTAACACCAACCTCATTTTACAGTGAGTGCTGGGTGCTTTTTTGCCGTGGCACCTCCACGACCACTTTACAGTGGAATGATATGGACCCAGTCCCTATCATCTCATTTCTACAGCTGAGTAAACTGGAGCAATGTGAAATAAAGTGTCTTGCTCAAGGAAACAACACATCACCTGGTCTGAGAATTGAACTCACAACCTTTCGATTGCAAGGCCAATGCTCTAACCACTAAGCCATGTGCCTCCATATATATATTTTTTTTTTTTTTTTTCAAAATTATATAAAAGTTAAGGATATAAAATTATTTATTCTTATATTTCTACACAGGTTTCAATACAGCTAAAATATCACATCCATTTAAATTGTTGATAACATAATTGTTTCGTTTACTAAGTGAAGGTGCATGTCTAAGTGGTTAGAGCATTGGGCTTGCAAGCGAAAGGTTGTGAGTTCGATTCTCAAACTGGGTAATGTGTTGGAGCAAGAAACTTTATCTCAGTTTACTCAGCTGTAGAAATGAGTTGCGATCCTGCCAAATCAATGGGTGGCAGTAGTTCCAGCTGCACGCATCGAAAGACTGGTGTTGCAGATGATCAATGCAAATTGACAATAGAAAGGCACTCCCGCTCGAGTTAGAAGAGAACTTTTGACCGTCAGGAGAAGCAGCGAACCCTGATTGTATTCAGCAACTGAAACAAATATGAATTACACCAAATCCATTGCTCCTAGGGGCGGCCCTGGTTCTTCTTATTTGTGAGTGTAAACTCGGCCAAATTAGATAAGATTAGATTATACTCCAGAGAAACTGAGGACAATAATATGCATTGAGCTTCTCTCATCTTAATAAAAAAAATAGTGAAGTACTAAAGTACTACACTATAATCACATATCTTATATATATATATATATATATATATATATACATACACACTTTATAAATAACAATCAAAGAGTGTTCAGAACATTTAATCACTTACGATAGTTTCATCCTAGCGCAAGGCCGAAATCATCAGAGTATAAAATGAAGGTTGAAACACAAATATATCAGAAGTTTGTCATAAGAACTTTAAGAAGATAGATAATAAGGGAAGTAAGCATAAGTATCAACATTTATATAAGAAAAGATAACACACACACATATATATATATATATATATCATCATCATCATCACCGTTTTACGTCCGTTCTTCCATCCTAGCATAGGTTATATATGTTAGGTACTTCCGTAGAAATGGTAAAGGAAAAAAGAGTGCTCTATGTATTGTACAGAGCTATTTAATTATTTTGTCTGACGAATGAACTGGATGTTCCTTGCAAGAATCATCTGGTTTCTTGAAACCTTTGGTAATGAAATATTTATTTATATATATATATGATAGGTTGGAAGAAGTTTAGCTTCTCCCACTGTTGACAGCAAAAAGTTTATTCCTATGTGTGAAGTAGTGAAACATGGACCGTGACTGCTAAGGACATGCATAGACTGCAGAGAAATGAAATCACCGTACTACTCTTTCTTTACGTTTGCTGCCTGCGTGAATGTATGTGTGTGTAAAAGGAAGGTGGTGAAATAAGAAAAAAAAAAAAAAAAAAAAAAAAACTACTGCAAAATAGCAGCTGGCGTTTCATTTGTTACGCTATGTATGTGTTTGTGTGCCTGTGTTTGCACGTTTATTTTATATAATCATACATATAAATGTATCTCAGCCGGATGGCTGGAACAGGTAAAAGAGTAAACGGATACATATACGCGTCACTGTGTTGAAAAAGATCCTAGTTTTATAAACGAATATGTGTACATACATTACTACTACTACTACTACAAATGAACGAATCAACCAGACAACAAACTCAACAAAAACATATATTAACCGTTGCTAAATATGTTTACTACTTGCTTGTGTCCTGTAACCTGTCGGTTCAATAGGAAAAAAGAAGATCGATAAAATTAGTACCAAGCTTGAAGGGTTAAATCTGTAGTGGGATAGATATAATCGACTAAAAAAAAAATCTCTTTAAAGTGGTGCCCCAGCATGGCCGCAGTTCACTAACTGAAAACACGAAAAGAATATGCGATATATATTTGCACACGCACACACGTTATAGAAGGTCTAAGGGAGGTAATTTTCAGATATCTAATAAGCTAGTGTTACTTTCCTTGATTTTTTAAAAATGTCCGCCGGTCTGAGTGTTCGTCATGTTTGGCGAGGATTAATTTTAGCAAACTGTCGGAACTTGACGACCTTACAGCATAGAAACTTATCTGAGGAACGTAATCCTCAACAAGAAACACATTTCGGTTTCCAGACTATCCCAGAAAGTGAAAAAGAGAGTAAAGGTATTTGTTTGAAGTATATCGTTCTTTCTTCATTTAATAATCTTTATCTACGTACATATGTAAATAAACAAATACATATGTGCACCGAAATCCCAAGTACCTTCAGAGGTTGACTTGTGAGAAGGGACTGTCCTGAGTTTCGTCCGTTTTTCCGTAGTCTTCGCCCTCTTGTTAAAATTAATTTCATAAGATCTTAGCCACTCGGAACATTCTTATAGATATATACAGGGCCTCTAAGAGAAATTTTGCAAGACGGTACAAGAGCCCTTTAGGGTCCGAAGCGAAGCAGGCAAAGATTTTTCTTAGAAGGGATGTTGCATAGTTGCTGTGGGGCCTTCTTAGATCTTGGGCTCCGGAATAACGTACCGGCAGGACGCCCGTCTCATGGACCCTGTTTTTATATATATATATATAAAAGAAAATGATGATGTTTCGTTTACATGTATTTAGATGTTTAATATGTATTGACCTGCCGGTACGTTATTCCGCGCGTTTCGCAGAGGATTGTCTCAAGGTCACCTAGACTGGTGAATCACTAGTCTGAGGAGCTGATCGTTACTGGAGTCGGGTAGGGTCCATAATTTCTATGCATGACCTTGAGCTAATCCTCTGTGAAGATCGCATAACAGGTTGATACACAATAAAAATCTAAATCATGTAAACGAAACTTCATCGTTTTTCTTTATATATACACTCTGCCTATGCATCGAGGGCTCATATTGGTCCCATCACCAGATATTCACTGAATCACATGCTATATATATATATATATATATCATCATCATTGTTTAACGTCTATCTTCCACGCTAGCATGGGTTTAGACTGGAATTGTCCCACTTGAGGCAAGGTTGGTTGTCTTGCTCGTATAGGACTGTCTGGCAGGTTTTCTACGTCTGGATGCCCTTCCTAACACCAACCACGTTTACAGTGTGTGTATATATATATATACACACATATATATCATCATTGTTGATATGTTTTGATTCCTCACATTTGTTTATATATATATACATATATATATATATATATATATATAGGAAAAGAGTCAGAACCCCGACGGCAGAGCTCAAGCCATTTCGACAACTATTTCTGGACTCAGAAATAACTGTTGAAACGGCTTGAGCTCTGCCGTCGGGGTTCTGACTCTTTTCCTATTACCCACCGGTAATTACACGAGTACTCTGGTCTGTTATGGTCCACCTGGTTCCTTACCACACTTCCTTCGTTATATATATATAGTGTATGTGATATATATAAACAAATGTGAGGAATCAAAACATATCAACAATGATGATATATATATATATATATATATGTAAAGTTATATTTAAAATTGTTGGGTTACAACTAGTAAATATTTATAACTGATATAAAAGCACTCGACAAATACTTGGAGTATATTTACAATATTAAATAAATGGAAAACTATATTTATAAAACCATATTTATTTCATTATATATATTTCGGGGATATCATATTAACAATATGCTATGCCTTCATCAGACAAAATACAATATAAACAGTTTTATAGATAAATATATTCGACATACCGTAATAAACATCAACTTCATTTGAAGAGGTTCACTCTAGCAGTGCTAGAGTGAACCTCTTCAAATGAAGTTGATGTTTATTACGGTATGTCGAATATATTTATCTATAAAACTGTTTATATTGTATTTTGTCTGATGAAGGCATAGCATATTGTTAATATGATATCCCCGAAATATATATAATGAAATAAATATGGTTTTATAAATATAGTTTTCCATTTATTTAATATTGTATATATATATATATATATATGCATGTGAATGGCTTTATAGTTAAGATGTTCAGCTCATGGCAGTGATTTCAAATCACCTGTCATCACACCTCCAATATCAGTGTTTAAATTCTCTATCTCATCTGTCATCACACCTCCGGTAATGGTGTGTCATCTATCTCAACTGTCATCACACCTCCGGTAATGGTGTATCATCTATCTCAACTGTCATCACACCTCCAGTATTGGTGTATCACCTATCTCACCTGTCCCATTCTCAATTTCAGTCCACGAGGTATTCAAGAATGTTGCCAGTAAATATGACTTAATGAATGATGCCATGAGTGTTGGTGTTCACCGTCTATGGAAGGACTATTTCATAAGACAACTGGCTCCAACATCCAACACCAAACTTGTTGATGTAGCCGGAGGAACTGGTAAGTATGTCTGATACTTTAAAATATTTAACAGGATTTGTTGGGGTGTGGGGATGGAAGATTATTTGTTGTTTTTCTTTTTAATGTATACCTGCACTTTTATCCTTTTTTTTTTTTTTCTTCTTTTTGAAAATATAAACACTTTTGTTCTATTGCTTGTCATCTGATAATTGACTTGATCTGAGACTGTGTGTTTAAACTAAAACAGTATTACTGACTGGCTAAAATTCTTCTTCTACAATATAATAGTGACTGAGTGGTTAGAGAATAGGATTCACAATTGTGAGGTTGTGATTTCGATTCCTGACCAGGATTTGCGTTATGTCCTTGAGCAAGATGCTTTATTTCACGTTGCTCCTTCTGCCTGGACTTGCAACTGACAGATGGTATTAGCAATTGGAAAGACCAACGGAAACATTGTTTCCTCGGTCAGATTTGACGAGTTCCACCCCACTCGTTAAGTGAATGAGGTTTGGGATTTTGTCAACCGACTGTCGATATATATATATATATATATATTCTTCGCCCACTTAATCATGGGAGTAATGTAAATGCTAATATTATGTAAGAACCTTTTTTAAGTTATGCCCCAATCCCCAACTTAACCCTTTAACATTTACATTATTCTCTATATACTATTGTATTTTCACGGTAAAGGCTTTATCTTACGTAATTATCTCACATAATATCAAATCTACAAGATTTTGATGTTATTGGTTTGAACAGAAAGAGGGGAAAGAATTCTGGCCGGGTATGGCCATTTAAATGCTAAAGGGAGTACAAGACTCTCCCCCGGACAAGAAGACAGTCCATCACAGAGTTAACTCCCAGTTGCCGTCACTGGTATTCATTTCCAGTTGAGTAAACTGGAGCGACATGGTATAAAGTATTTAGCTCTAGAATACATTACACAACTCATTCCAGAACTTGAACCCACACTATTACAATCTTAAGTTCAACATTGTAACCGCTACATGATTTTCCTTCTACTTTCAGGAGATATTGCGTTCAGATTTCTGAATTACATCCAGCACTTGGAAGCAGATCTGTCTAACGATATTGAAAAATTTGGCCCATTAATGAACGATGAGTTTGTCCCTGTCAGCGACCAACCTGAGGCTGTGGAAGACATTAACCAGGATTGCTCAGCTCACGTAACTGTGTGTGATATCAACCAATCTATGTTAAATGTTGGTCAAAAACGGAGTAAACTGGCTGGATATAACACAGGTTTCTCTCTCTCTCTTTCTCTCTAATAAATGCATACATTTGTGTGTGTGTGTGTGCATGAATGTGTATATATATATATGTGCGTGTGTGAGTATGTATTTGTATGTGTTTGTGTGTGTTTATGTATATATATATATATATATGCATGTATATGTATAAATATATGCATGTATATATATATATATATGCATGTATGTATATTTATATGCATGTATATATATATATATATGCATGTATATATATATATATGCATATATAATGTGGTTGGTGTTAGGAAGGGCATTCAGCTGCAAAAAACCTGCCAGAGACACTTCCGTATGAGTGAGACACAGTCTCCCGACCATTCCCGCATCAAATGGAATAAAACCGTCTAACCCATGCTAGTGTGGAAGATAGACATAAAACGATGGCGATGATGATGTGCAAGTATATTTATATATATATATGCATGTATATGTATATAAATATGCATGTATATGTATATATATGCATGTGTGTGAGTGTATATATGTGTTTTTTATTTATGCATGTGTTTGTGTGTGTATGTATATATTTGGGTGTATGTGTATTTGTGAGTATCTGTTTGTGTGAGCAATATTAATCTTAGTTGGTTTTGAAATCAGAACTTAAAGATCTGCCAATCCTCTGGCTTAACCTTTTAAAACCAAATTATCTGAAACTGCCCCAGATTCCACAATACAAAATTATTTCTTTTAAAGTTTTTTATATGTTTTCATCAAATTTTTTACCTTTTTCCTATTTTTCCCCTTGTGTAGAATCAATCAGATGGGTGCAAGGAAATGCAGAATGCTTACCCTTGGAGGACAACCAGTTTGATGCCTATACGATAGCTTTTGGTATCCGTAATGTGACCCATATAGAAAAGGTATGTGCCCAAAGAACTTTCTATATATATATATGTATAGTTCAATCCATGTCAGCATGGAAGAAGAGACATTAAATGATGATGTATGTGTATATATATATATAGTAATAATAATATTAATAATAATAAATTTGAAGACTAAAATCCAAAGAGGGCTCGATAAGGATAAATATATATCACATATATAAGAACCGTTTCAGAAGATCCCGTTAAGGGTGAAAGCAGCGATTCTTTGCTTAAACTTTAATCTGTTATTTTAATAAATATATATATATATATATGGGCCTGGATCTTGCTTACATGTAGTCCTGTGCTCTGTAAAAATGCATTTTATTGTGCCAATTTGCAGCCTTATACATACATATATAGTGAAAAGTGTGGCCTAGAGCGTTGGGCTTAAGGTCGTGAGTTTGATTTCTGGACCAAGTGGTGCATTCTGTCCTTGAACAAGTCACTTTATTACGACATCACTGGTGCCAAGCTCTATCAGCCTTTATCTTTCCCTTGGACAACTTCGGTGGCGTGGAGAGAAGAGACTGATAAACATGGGCGACTGTTGGTCTTCTAAAACACCTTACCTGGGCATGTGCTTCTAAAGTGAACTTTCTAGGTGCAAATGCCACGGTCATTTGTGACCAAAGGGGGTCTTTACCCTTTTACATGCATACATACATTATTTATGATTTTGTATAAATTCTAATTTTAGGCTCTTGAAGAAGCTTACAGGGTCCTACGTCCAGGAGGAAGGTTCCTTTGTCTGGAGTTCAGCCAAGTACCAAATTTTGCAATACGCAAGTGAGTTCCTCATATTTTAATTCCTTTGATACCAATCTACAAACGACCACCACCACTGGTTCTATAACATCAACCCATCCAGAACTAATTGCTATGTATATGCATGTATATGCATATATATATGCATGTATATGCACATATATATATATATATATGCATGTATATTCATATATATATATATATGCATGTATATATATATATATATGCATGTATATATATGCATGTATATATATATATATGCATGTATATATATATATGTGCATGTATATATATATATGTGCATGTATATATATATATATGCATATATATATATATATATATATATGCATGTATATATATATGTGTATGTATATGCATATATACATATATATATGTATATGCATATATATATATGTATATGCATGTATATGTATGCCTGTATTTGAATATATATGCAGATATATGTGTGTATATATATATATATATATATATTTTATAAAATTAGTCCCTCATCAGTGATTTGCCAACCATCATTGGTATTTCATCGCATTAAATGTTCTTCCTCTTCTTGTATTTCAGTGCTTATGATTTCTACTCTTTCCAAGTGATCCCTGTATTGGGGAAGGTCCTTGCTGGGGACTGGAAATCTTACCAATACCTTGTGGAAAGTATACGACAGTTTCCAGATCAGGTAGTCCTTTTTTTCTTCTTACTTTCACACTGGTTGCAGTCATTTGAGTGTGGCCATGCTGCTGGGGCACTGCCATGGAGACATGGTTTCAAAAATAAGTTTGTCTTATAAACTGCTCTTCTTGCAGGAGTGGTGGTCATGGCATGCCATTCACAAGCTGTTCTACAGAGTAGAATAAGATGAGTTGCCTTGTGAGTTAGTTTTTTGGTATTAGGTGGCGAATTGGCAGTCATTAAGACGTCAGATAGAATGCTTTACAATGTTTGTCCCACCTCACTGCACACTCTGAGTTCAAATCCCGCCGGGGTCAACTTTGCCTTTCATCCTTTTGAGGTCAATAAAAAAAGTACCTGTCCAGTACTGGGGTTGATTCTTCCTCTATAGAAAAAATTGGCTGTGTTGGAGAGGGTTGGGCTCCGCCAGATTTAAAAGTCCCCTAGACACTGCCTCTACAAGTCCACGAGGAGTTATGGGATCTTTATCCTTATCTTTGTGGTATTTCTTCTGTCGGTCTCTCTGCATTCTGAGTTCAAATCCCACCCCTTCCCGAGGTTAACTTTGCCTTACACACACACATACATTCATATATATACAAAGCTACACATTCATATCCATACATACATTCACCTTATTTTGAATGTATGTCACTCAGTCACCCCCATACAATCACCCACACATACACATAATTTCTCTTTTCTACACCCACCCACACAAAAGTATATGCACAAACATATATATATATACACACATGTTTGTGTGTATTTATGTAATGAATGTATATATATATATATGATGATGATTATATATATGTATGTGTGTATATATATATAATTGTTTCTATTTTTGGCACAAGGCCAGCAATTATCCCAGTGCATTACTGGTATTTTATTTTATCGACTCCGTAGAATGGCAAGGGCCGTAACTCTATGCATCAAAGCATGGCGTCCAACCCTCTACCGATACTGCTAATTCACCGCCCTTAATACATATTTGTTTGTGTGTCTATATATATATATATATATAATACATACACACACAAACAAACGTGTTTTTATATACATATAAATGTGTGTCTGTGTGTACTATTTAGAAACTGGATTGACTAGAAACTGGTGTTTCTCAGGATATGGTGACCTTAGTAAAAGGTCGCTATATCTGTCTGTGTATCTGTCGACCTGTCTGCGTGTTTGTCTCTATGTCTGTCTATCTGTCGTTACGTTTGTCTGTTTCATTACATAGAAGTTTTGTTTCGTTGTCTGGGTCATCTGTCTGTCATTAAATGCATATATGTGTATGGGTGCATGTGTGTGTGTGAGTGCATCCAACCCACTCTGTAAGGTGGTAGTGCTGGTGCCTTGATAAAATGTACCTAGCACACCATGTAAAGTGGTAGGTCTGGTGCCATGATAAAATGTACCCAGTACAACCTGTACGGTGTTAGGGCTGGTGCCATGATAAAATGTACCCAGTACATCCTGTACGGTTGTAGTGCTGGTACTATGATAAAATGTACCTAGCACACCCTGTAAAGTGGTAGGTCTGGTGCCATGATAAAATGTACCCAGTACAACCTGTACGGTGTTAGGGCTGGTGCCATGATAAAATGTACCCAGTACATCCTGTACGGTTGTAGTGCTGGTACTATGATAAAATGTACCTAGCACACCCTGTAAAGTGGTAGGACTGGTGCCATGATACAATGTATCCAGTATGCCCTGTAAAGTGGTAGTGCTGGTGCCATGATAAAAGGCACCCAGTACACCCTGTAAAGTGGTAGTGCTGGTGCCATAATAAAAGACACCTAGTCTACCCTGTAAAGTGGCAGGGCTGGTGCCACACAAAAGACGATCCAATCTACCCTCTCAGGTGGTAGTGGTAGTATCATGAGTAAAGGAGCTTGTTCCAAAATGGAATCATGAAAAGGACTGGTGTCCTATCCAGGAGGAAGTATTGTTCTCTGTCACGTAACACCAATGAACTTCCAGGCTTGGCACAGACTTTTACTTTTTCAACTTTATCATCATCATCATCATCATTCATCCTTAAATGCTCTTACTTATTCTCTATCTTCTCTGTCACTCTTCATCTCACTTATTCTCTCTGTCTCACCCTTCTCTCATATTCTCTTTCTCTTATTCCCTCCCTTTCTCTCACTCTCTCTCTCATCCCCTCTCCTTCACTTAATCTCTCTCTCTCTCTGTTCCAGGAACAATTTGCCTCATTAATCAATGCTGCTGGATTTCGAATGGTAACCTATGAAAACTTGACCTTTGGTGTAACAGCAATACATTCTGGCTTCAAACTTTGAAACAAAAACAAACTGCTTCGTTGAGTTCCACTGGTGTTTTGTAGTCATCTTGTCCCTATATGTAGGTATATAGATTTTACTTTGTCTCACATTCCACTGAGTGCACAGGAGTGGTTGTTATGTCTTTTACACAACTGAGAGTCTTCCCAGTTGTGTCAAAGACATGACAACTCCTCCTGTGCACTCGGTGGAATGTGAGATCATATATAAATGAGACACTGATCCCTGGCCTGTCTGGGAAAATCTTGCATGCATTAATTTCAACTCTTCTTAATAACTGCATTGTTTCTTTCCAGGTTAACTGACATCTGACTGTTCAAAGAAGGCTTCAAAAGTAACTGATAGTAAATTCTCTTGAAAATGGACAAAATTTGGCATCGTGGTGTTATCAACTATTTGCAGAAAAAGGGTTTAACTCCCAAGGACATTCATGCTGACATGGTTATTTAATTAGGGAATGATGCTTCAGCTTTATCAACTGTGCAAAAGTGGGCAGCTGAATCTAAGAGGGAGAAAATAAACCTCATTTGGTCATTCCATGAGAGTATCTTAGTCAGCCGATGAACTTTTCAGCCAACCATTGCATGTATATATGTATAGTGTTGAAACATTTAATAATAAAAACCAGATGCTATAACAACAATGATTTCTATTTTTTAAATGTGATGGCACAATATCATTTTTTTGGTGTGTATTGGAATACATATTTCAGTGGTATATGGTGGTGGTGCCACGATAAAAACTACCCAGTTTACTCTGTCATGTGGTGGTGTACCAGTGATATATGGTGCTGGTAGTGGCATACCAGTGATATGTGGTGGTGATGGTGGTGGTGCCACGATAAACAGTACCTGATGTATGCTGTGAAATGGTTGGTGTTAGGAAGGACATACAGTCAGGAAGTTGCTACATATCCCATACACAGAGCACAAGTGCTTCAGAAGGTTGCTATACCTCCCATACCCAGAGCTCAATTACTTCAGAAGGTTGCGACACATCCCGTATACAGAGCACAAGTACTTCAGGAAGTTGCTACGTATCCTGTACATATACACAGAGCAGAAAACAAACAGCTTTGTCAGGCTGCAAGTTAACAAATATGTTGGCAGACATGAACCACTCTTTGAAATGGTGAAAAGACAGAAGCTTGCCTGGTATGGTCATGTATCCCTCCACAATCTAAAACCATCCTTCAGGAGGGTACAGTCGAGGAAGAGAGAAGGAGAGGCAGACAAAAAATATCCTGTTTCAACAACATCAAAGACTTGACTGGTCAAAACACTGAGACTCTTCTTCGCATGACGGAGAATAGAGACCAGTGGTGATGACTCACTATGAAAGCATCTAGAGTGGCACCCCAACGACTGGTGGCACCCCAATGACTGGCTGCACCAGTGGCACCCCAACGACTGGTTGCACCAGTGGCACCCCAACGACTGGTTGCACCAGTGGCACCCCAACGACTGGTTGCACCAGTGGCACCCCAACGACTGGTTGCACCAGTGGCACATCTACTGTGGTACCCCAATGATTGGCTGCACCAGTGGCACATCTAGTGTTGCACCCCAAATACTGGCTGCACCAGTGGCACCCCAATGATTGGTTGCACCAGTGGCACATCTAGTGTGGCACCCCAAATACTGGCTGCACCAGTGGCACATCTACTGTGGTACCCCAATGATTGGCTGCACCAGTGGCACATCTAGTGTGGCACCCCAAATACTGGCTGCACCAGTGGCACCCCAATGATTGGTTGCACCAGTGGCACATCTAGTGTGGCACCCCAAATACTGGCTGCACCAGTGGCACATCTACTGTGGTACCCCAATGATTGGCTGCACCAGTGGCACATCTAGTGTGGCACCCCAAATACTGGTTGCACCAGTGGCACCCCAATGATTGGTTGCACCAGTGGCACCCCAAATACTGGCTGCACCAGTGGCACATCTACT
Source organism: Eledone cirrhosa (assembly GCA_964016885.1). NCBI lineage: Eukaryota > Metazoa > Mollusca > Cephalopoda > Octopoda > Eledonidae > Eledone > Eledone cirrhosa. The sequence continues at coordinate 29,912,864 of OZ024761.1, forward strand.
GTGGTACCCCAATGATTGGCTGCACCAGTGGCACATCTAGTGTGGCACCCCAATGACTGGCTGCACCAGTGGCACCCCAACGACTGGCTGCACCAGTGGCACCCCAATGACAAAAAGGGTTTCTTCTCTTGTTTCGTCCCTATTACCTTCTTAAACTATATATATGAGTCCTGTATTTTCGTTGCTGTGGTAATGCGGCTGGACTGCCGATCGCTATATTTGATTTGCTAAGCTGTCTAAACGTATTGTTATTACTCTGGGGTACTATCCCCATCCGAGTGCTAAAGCTACATACCGAATTTGCATTCGTCAGCTTGGCCGCAAACTAAAGCTTCGTTAATGCTGTACTAAAATTTGTATATATATATATATATATATATATATATATATATATATATATATACGATATTAAATAAATGGAAACTATATTTATAAAACCATATTTATTTCATTATATATATTTCAGGGATATCATATTAACAATATGTTATGCCTTCTTCAGACAAAATACAATATAGACAGTTTTATAGATAAATAGATTTGACATACCGTTCAACATCGACTTGTATTTGAAAAATCAACTTTTTCAAATACAAGTCGATGTTGAACGGTATGTCAAATCTATTTATCTATAAAACTGTTTATATTGTATTTTGTCTGAGGAAGGCATAGCATATTGTTAATATGATATCCCTGAAATATATATAATGAAATAAATATGGTTTTATAAATATAGTTTCCATTTATTTAATATCGTAAATATACTCCAAATACTTGTTGAGTGCTTTTATATCAGTTATAAATATTTACTAGTTGTAACCCAACAATTTAAATATAACTTTCCATATATATATATATATATATATTTACAAAAACACGTTGATGGGTGTTCCATCTATTTCTACGATGACCATCTAGTTGCTCAATCAAGCGGACATCGAAGCCATGAATTTATGCATACGTGGTTGAATATTCCATTGTCCCGTGTACAGTAAGCCATAATTTCCTACGATTGCAGAATAAGGGGTCGATAAAAGAAGTACTATGCTTATGTTCTGGACTCGATATATTTGACTAAAGAGTTCCAGTATGGCCGTAAACTATCGACTAACCAGCAAGAAATTATCAGAAATCAAACTTGGATTAAATATATATATTTTTTTAAAGGCCAGAAAACAAAACTACCACCTCGCAGTCTTAGCGCTGGCTAGGAGTTGAACTCAAAACAAATAGAATCATTTTTATTAATGTGGTAAAAAAAAAAAACAGAAGTCAAATTCTGATTAATTAAATTAATTTTAAAAGGTGAAAAATAATAATAAAAACAATGTATGCGTCAGCCCGAAGTCGAACTCGTATCAAATAATTTAATTTAGGTTTAAAAAAAAAAGCGAAAAATATTACAACGGAAGTGTGGAATGGACGATGAACTCAGATCAAATTAATTTATTTAAATAAATGTAGGCACAAAAAAAAACCAGATGGATGCTTCGATTGAGAAACGAAACCTAATTCGATTTATATTTAGTTTAAAAAAAAAAAGCAAAAGAAACCAATGGATGCGTCGGCCGGG
>OZ024761.1:29916936-29981936 GCA_964016885.1 Eledone cirrhosa
ACTAAGTCAGGGTATGTCATGCATCATCTTATTTTATCTGATGAGGACGTACTGCTGAAGATAGCTCAGTGCCTCTGAAATATGTATAATAAAAAATACTTGATCACACGAATGTCTATTTTTGTTAATATTTTGAATTAATATATATATATGGAGGCACATGGCAATCGAAAGGTTGTGAGTTCAATTCTCAGACCGGGTGATGTGTTGTTTCCTTGAGCAAGACACTTTATTTCACATTGCTCCAGTTTACTCAGCTGTAGAAATGAGATGATAGGAACTGGGGTCCATATCATTCCACTGCAAAGTGGTCGTGGAGGTGCCACGGCATAAAAGCACCCAGCACTCACTGTAAATGAGGTTGGTGTTAGGAAGGGCATCCAGCTGTAGAAATCAAGCCAGAACCAGTTCCCGTCTCACCCTTGCAAGCAGGGAAAAAGTGGACGTAAAATGAAATGATGATGATGATGATGATATATATATATACATTTCCTTTCTCCTTTTCATCTTCTTTCTCTTTTTCTTTTTCCTTCTTCTTCTTTCTCCTTCCTTTCCTTTCTCTCTTTACTGTATCTATCCCCCTTCTCTTCCTCCTTTTCTCTCTATATCTTTATTATTAATATTATTATTGATGATGTAATTTGAATTTGTAAATTCGTTGTCAACAGAGGAAGCAGCTCCCTAAACTTCTTCCATCCTGTCCTTATTCTAGATACTATGGCTTTGGAGCATCCTCGTCCCTTGCTAATTTCATCACCTAGATATCAGAAGCTATCAACCACCTCTATAGATCTTACCTGCATTTGAAAAATGTGCTTATCGCTGACACTTCTACTATCAATTTTCGCTGAACATCTACTACACATTAAGTTTTCCTTTCCTGTTAGTTTGCCTGCTATCCCATTACACTCTTGTGTACCCAAGATCTGCATTGTGTACATTCTATAGTTTATGCCAACTCCTTTTCAACATATTGAGCATGGCCATTTCCCTGATGGAGTCAGAGTCTGGTCCTTTTTCCTACTTATCAATACTTTAGTCTTTGCTATGTTCACTCTCAGTTCCCTTGATTCCAACTGCTGTTTCCAGAGCCGGAATTTATTCTCTAGATCCTCTACTGATTCTGCTATAAGTTCCAGATCGTCAGCATAAAGAAGTTCCCATGGGCAGCCAGTCTTAAAATCTTCTGTTACGGCTTGGAGAAGTATAATAAATAAAAGTGGGCTGAGAACTGAACCCTGATGAACTCCTACTTGTATCTGGAATTCCTCACTAAACTCCATTCTCACTCTCACTTTACTGATAGTTCCTCTGTCCATAGCTTTCACTGTCCTCACAAGCTATCCTTATACACCTAGTTTCCTTAGGGACCATCAGATGACAGATCAGGGTACTCTATCAAAGGCCGTCTCTAGGTCAAGAAAAGCTAAATATAGGGGCTTATTCTTCTCCAAGAACCTTCCTTGTAGTTGTCTCACTAAGAAGAAGGCATATGTTGTACTTTTCCCAAGCACAAAAACCAAACTGCATCTCATATAATTTGACTCTTTCTCTAATTAGCTGTGCTAGCACTCTTTCTGTCACTTTCATAACCTGATCCATCAGTTTTATGCCCCTATAATTGCTCCTCTCCAGAGCATCTCTTTTACCTTTGTAACAAGTAATAAGTATACTGCTGCACCAGTCTTTGGGTAAGACTCCGCCATATATATGATTGACTAAGCGTGTAACTAGTTTACAACCTACTCCTGATGCCTTTAATATCTCAGCGACTATCCCTGATGGTCCAGCAGCCTTACCACTTTTCATTTCTTTAATTGCTTCTTTAACCCTATAGTCGTCAACCTCAATATCTAGTATCTCTATTGAGAGTAGTTTCTCTCTCTCCCATTCATTCCCAACGTTCATCAGTCTCTCATATTGACATTTCCAAGCCTCCTTTTTCTGAGCATCCGTGACACTAAGTGCACCGGCATCATTTTGGACACACTTATCGCCAACAACATACTGATTTACACTGACACACTGTCTTGCAATGCAGAAGATCTGACATCTTCGATCCTCTCGTCGCAGAACATTGGCAAACCTCCTACTCTCAGTTTACCTGCGTGCTATGTACACTTAACGTCTAGCCTCTCTTTTCATGGCTGAGTATTGGTCTCTACTTCCCCCATTTTCCAATCCTACAATGCTTGTCCTTTGTCTTTAATGGCTCTATCTACCGTGCTGTTCCACCACCAAGTCACCCTCTGTTTGGTTGGAACTTTGCTCCAGCCACAAGTCTCTTCAATTGCATGCAGTAGGTTGTCGCGTAAGAACCTCCAGTTATCATATAATTCTAATTCGTCTCTTATCTCTCATCATACACATTCTGTAGGGCTTTTCTAAAACTATATTTAAGTGAAAGGTCCTTTAGCTTCCAGACCTTCCTGTGTGTCTCATTCTGTCTCTTGCTTATTGAGATGTCACTACCGACTAACCTATGTTGTGGGGTGCATTCTTCCCCATGCCATGTATTAGTATATGCAACCATCTGTGTGTGTGTGTGTGTATATATATATATATATATATATATATATATATACGTGTACACGACTATGCATAATATATACGTATGTATATGTAGACGAATCGAACATGCTTCATTAGATTTATAACGTACGAGTAATTGAAGGGCGGGCTCCAGATGATTTAAAAGAAAACTGGGCATTGGAAGATAAATGCGTGTGTGTGCAAATATTTGGTTCAAATATGGTCTAGGGGAGATAATCAGCCTTACGTAGTCAACTGTCGTCTGTTGCGTGGTACCGAACCAGCTCCTTAAAACTAATAACATGCATTTGCAGCAATAGTATGAATTAGAAACTCGATTATTTTACCATTTACCCTTGTGTTATAGGTAGAAACCCCATATAACACACTGTCAGTGACTATTTTGTCTTTTCCGACATCCGAAATTAACAAAATAAACTATTGTAATAAAACGTTTAATAAAAAACTACAACAGAATTATAATTATTTTTACCTATATAAAATTACTTGATGTTACCCACAGTGACAAATATATACACTCCCCAAGTTAATACGTTTTATGACGGGTTACATTCGATTGTACTTGGAGCACCCGCAGACATACATACATGCGCGCGTAAACTCGCACACACACGCTGTTGTTTAACCAGGGATCAGCTCTGCGGAAGCAGACCTCGAACGAAAGACGGCCTATCGTTGATTAACCCATCAAGGTATCGTTTTCTGTATTGAAGATGACACTGTGCACTGTAACCTTCAGTAGTTTTTTTAGGGAGATTTGGCTGCTATTTCTAGTACATCTCAACAGGGGAAAGACCCTATGCGATCTCTCAATAAACTAGAAATAGCAGACAACTGTTCTTAAAAGATAAACACCCAAATGTCTTTAAATACATATAAAAGTTAACTCATGGAACTTACCTTGGATGTATTCCATCTTAACAACACATTCAACTTTCCAGCATCTTGTATAGTCAAAGGTAAGTAGGTATCTCCATTTATAAATGTCTACACACACACACACACACACACACACACACACACACACATATATATATATATATATATATAGCAGTTCAAAATCCAGCAATCCGGAGTCTGGTTAATCCATGGTAATCCGTGTTCAGTATAATTATCCTTGTTTGAATGGCAGGTTGGCCGCGTAAGAGTGGGAAAATAATTGATAAATGAAACAAAACAAACAGGGATGCAAAACTACGAAGTAATATTAGATTATGCTTGGAGGAAGTGGAGGTGTGTTTGAATTTAACAGGCTAATTGTTCATTTGCTTCGATTAATATACGTCTATGGTACGAAAACATCACTGCATCTCTCCACATTTAAACATTAACAACATGAAATTAGAAGATCCGAGGATTTCCCTCCAAAAACAAAGCCTCACTTTCACTAAGGATCTCTTATGTCCAACTGCTTTTACCTGACTGGCTCTTCTCTTCAGCATCGTTGGATAAGTATTAAATTATGTGCAAAGCATATGGAAGAAAACGATTTGTATAGGAACGTTGCGACTTCACTCTAATGATGTTTGAGGTAAGCTAACATATTCGAAACATTGCCACCGGTAATACCTTTTAGCATCGACTGATACGTGTATTCATTTAAGTATATATGTGTGTTTATATATATATATATATATATATATATATATATATATATATATATACACACATACACACATACATAGTATCAAGAGACTGTTTACGTGTGTGTGTGTAATTATGATGCCAATCTTTGGTGACATGAGGAATTGCTTCCAGTACAATTGAGCATGACTCGTCATAATACGGATAAGTATGTGAGTCTTTATTTTTCTCACTGTGGGTTCTATCAAGTAATTTTATTTGGGTTACAAATAATAATGATTATGTAGTTTATTTTGTTTATCTCGGATGTGTGGAGAAGACAAAAGAGTCACTGACAGTGGTATGTTTTATGGGGTTTCTACCTCTAACACAAGAGTAAATGGTAAAACCATCGAGTCTCTCACCATCGAATGTTAATATTCCAGCTTTTCTAATTTATCCAATTGCTGCTAACATTTCTTATTATTAGTTTTATCGAGTTTTAAACTGGTTCAGGACCACTCAACAGATTACAGTGAACTATATGAAACTTATTTTGATTATCTCCCCTGGACCATATCTGAAGCAAATAGCTGCACGTACGCATTTATCTTCTACTGTTGCGTTCTTTGTATTAAACAATAAATTCATGATATAAGATGTCAGATATATAATATAAAAGATCAAGGATCATTTTTATAGCATCTTCATTTATTATTGTATTATACATATTTTATAATTTGCAACCCCGAGTGGATAAACGGGTTAGCGTGGAGGAAAAAAATACACGTGTATATATATATTAATATATCATAAACCCGTAGAGCAAATATTTGTTATTAGTGCGGATTAAATAATAGGGTTAAAGCAGAAATGTTTTGTTTAAACTTTAATCTGTATTACGATTCCACCTGTGTACATATTCTTCTATAGAATATGTATTTGGTATATATACAATATACCGTGTTTCTTTTACGATAAATGGCCCTTTCTATATATATAAACATATATGTGTGTGAAGAATAAGGCCATAATCCAGTATTTATATCATTTTATTAAATACGTCATTATATATATGATGGACTCTCTCGTCGTATATCCACGTATGAGGGTTCAATAGTCTTCTCAATTCGATTTTTTATAGTTATGCCTTAAATGGCACTTTAGTCAAGCTATTGATTTACATATCAGGTCGCATTTATTGCAGATGACAGGATTTGGGAGCAGATCAGGATGGAATATTTAATCAGATCTTGGTGCTAGATCTTAGATCACGAAGATGAACCAGATGAGAATTTTCAAAATTCCTTATACCTTCATGGCAGATAGTTCTCCATTTTCCACAGTCAGCAGCTAGGGCTTCAAAAGAAGTAAGAGGTATGTTCACAGATTTAAGATTGTACCTTAGTTTCTCTTTATATCTGAGTAATTGTCTGTCTACATTACGTACACCATTATGAAGTTGACTGTATTACAGTACCTCGGGTTCGTGGTCCTCAGTCATCCGTAGGACATGACCAGCCCATCTTAAATAACTCAGTCCCACTGATGTAGCATGTTATTTATCACATAACTTCGATATGTACATAAATTGTAGCGCATATACAAATAGATGTGTGTGTTTTGGTAGTTTGGGGAGAAAAATATAATTATTGGGAGAGCCATGGTCCCCTAATTCCACTGCTTGATATATATATATATACACACAGGTTATTTCACATACATATATATGTAGATAGGTATATATATTTATATAGACACACACACACACATGTTACTGAAACCTGTTAGGTGTGTAGATGTAGATTTGAATAAAGATATATACAAAAGTTTGTTCACACACACACATAATTCAGCCACCCACACAAACAGTATTCTACCTGACCTATATTTATTCTATACATACCAGCATGTGCTATTACCCTTACTACCAACACATACACAGACACCAGCAAACACAGACACACAAACCATTGTGTAACAGATCCATACAACCCAGGGCAAGGAAAACATTTAAAATTTATGGCAGTAGTCCCTCCTTACTTAAACATCTCATTTAACCCTTTAGCATTTACATCACTCTATATATACTATTGTATTTTTGTGATCAAGGCTTTATCTTACATAATATCTCACATAATATCAAATCGATGAGATTTTGGTGTTATTTATTTTGAGAACAATAACTTAATGTCATTATGAGCAGCCTGTTTGAACAGAAAGAGATGAGAGAATTCTGGCTGGATACGGCCAGTTTAAATGCTAAAGAGTTAATGTTTACTCAAACTTACAACTGTTCATATTTATATTATGTAAGGCAGAGAATTGAAGATACATGGCGTAATGGTTAGGATGTTTGCTGTACAATCATAATGTCATTGGTTCTATTCCTGGACAAGCTGCTACATTGTTAACCATCTTGCCAACAATGACCCTGAGCACCTTTTTGAATTCCATGTGTCTGACACTCGTGGACATGCCTACAAAGTCAGAAAACAACACAGCTCCCATGACTTTTGGAAACATTTTTTCACGTTCAAAGTTGCTGAAGCATGGAACAAACTACCTGTATCAGTTGTTACCTGTCGAGACACTGCATCCTTTAAAATCTCCATGCTTCCTGAAATTCGCCAACACTACAACTATATCATGACACATACACTGTTCACTTTCCTGACATTTGTACATTATTCTATGTACTATACATGCACCTTTGATGAGTTGTAGTGCACCTGAGCACTGTACACAATAATTTCATTATTATTTAAAACACTTTATTTCACATTACTCCACTATACTCAGCTGAGAGCGAGTACCAGCAGTAGCTGGGAAGTTAATCCTGCAATAGACCGGCATGCTATCCAGGAAGAGTCTTGTACTCTCAGTTGTTTAATGCCAAGGAAACTGGTGATAAGCACCAGCCTGATGAGCCTTTGGATTAGAACAGACTTTAACTTTAAGGCAGAGAATTAGCAAAGTCTTTAGAACATTGAATTGAATGCTCTGCAGTATTCATTTCAGCTCTCACTGCTCTCTGAGTTCAAATCCCAGTGAGGTCAACTTTACCGTTTGTCTTTTTGAGGTTGATATAAAAATTAAAAGAAATACCAGTCCAGTACTGGGGTTGATTCTTCCTCTATGTCACTTTATCACTTCCTCTGTCTCTCACCCCCTTCTTTGGAAGAAATCAACTGTGTTCAGGCCTGCAACAGCAATGGGCTCTGCCAGCTTTAAAAAACCCAAGATATGGCGTATGTATCTATGACTCAATCAGGAGTTACAGGTCCATATATATTTTATATATAAAAGTCCATATATATATATATAAAAGTCCATATATATATATATAAAAGTCTATATTTATATATATAAAAGTCTATATATATATATATATGCACTTGCTGAGAAAAGCAAGTCGCTAATGCACTTACTAATGTGGTTTGCTAATGTGGTTTCATGTGATACGGGATGTTAAGAGTTAACCACACAGCCACAACTAAATTTTTAATAACAAACAAACAAACAAATTTATATAATTTGTTTTATTATAGAAATAAATATTAAAAAAAGTCGATAAGAGGTCAAATGACCACAAAACATGGGGGCCTGTGGGGAAGGGGATTTGTTAACAGCATTAATGGTTATAATGGTTGAGGTGAGAGGGCAGGAGAATAGAGAATACAGAACCTTGTTCTGAAGCATTTCCAAATTACCCCCATGTTTATACACATATAAACACACATATATATATATATATACACACATATATACATATGCACATACATACATACACACACTTATATACATACACATATATATATATATATATGCATATATTTATACATATATGCATATATATTTATACATATATACATATATTTATACATATTTGTGTATTTCATTTCATTTTACGTCCGCTTTTCCCTGCTTGCAAGGGTGGGACGGGAACTGATTCTGGCTTGATTTCTACAGCTGGATGCCCTTCCTAACACCAACCTCATTTACAGTGAGTGTTGGGTGCTTTTATGCCGTGGCGCCTCCACGTCCACTTTACAGTGGAATGATAGGGACCCCAGTCCTTATCATCTCATTTCTACAGCTGAGTAAACTGGAGCAATGTGAAATAAAGTGTCTTGCTCAAGGAAACAACACATCACCCGGTCTGAGAATTGAACTCACAACCTTTCGATTGCAAGGCTGCTAATGCTCTAACCACTAAGCCATGTGCCTCCATATATATATATATATATATATATATATATGTATTTGTATGTATGTATCATTTAACATATGTTTACCCTGCTAGCAAATTTTCTGTTACATTTATATGGAAGAGAAAGAAGAAGAAACATGTCTAAAGACGAGCCCCTCGGGTGAAAGCCTCAGGTAAAAAACTTCAGTGAGGTTGATTGAGTAACATGTCATATATATATATATATATATATACCTTACAGAAATTTGCAAGCTATATTCTTCATCAAGCAGTATACATGTCTGTGTGTATGAGGTATATGTATGCATACATACACACACACATAAATATATATACATACACACACATAAATATATATATATGTAGTGAAAAGGTAACAGAGCATGTATTATTTTAAATCATGCAAAACTTAGTCAAAATTAAATGGTTTAAGCTTGATCATTGGGCTTATATGGTCTAAAATAATACATACATACATACATAGACATACATATGCACATACATACAGACACACACCTTCACAGATACTCATACACTAACATACAAACATACACACATGCCTACATAGATATACGCATGCACACACTGACTTCAGTATTTTTTGATTATCAGGCGGTGGATTAGCAGTATCGATAGAGGGTCGGACGCCATGCTTTCCAGCATAGTTACGACCCTTTACGATCTGAGTTCAAATCCTGCCAAGGTTAACTTTGCCTTTCATCCTTACGGGGTCGATAAAATAACGTACCAGTAATGCACTGGGTAATTGCTGGCCTTGTGCCTAAAGTAGAAACAATTATTTTGGAGGGTTTTATGTTATATTGTAAGAACTAGACTTCCCGATGTATGGCATCATGCCATCTAAATGGAAAATTTGAGGGTTTAAAGTCAAGAGACAACGGGAAGAGGTGAAGCATGGCCTGTTATGTAATGGGGTCATAGTCACTGCAAATAATAATAGCTTAGGCTTTATTATATAGAAACTATGTAATATGACAGCTGCAGCTTCATAACGCCTGTCTTTCCCATTAGGTCGCTGTTGTGCTCTGGTTACATATGTCGAGTTTGGAGGATGGGTGGTCCATGTTTGATTTGCTGAATTTGGAGGGTGAGTATGGTTTGGTTTGGCAGGAGTCATAGGTACAGGCTGGCATTCGGTTTAGGGTGTTTGTTGAGGGTTAGTAGACTGTTTGGAACAATAACGGTCTTATTTACGTATACATTCACACACACACACATACACTTATAGACAGAGAGAGAGACAGACAGAGAAATCATCCAGATTTAAACAACAAAATAGCTACTTGTCCCAAGTAGAAATAAATGAAATGTTTTGTTTCGTGAGTAACATAACTTCCAAAATTACGTCCCACGATACAATGCCAGGTCGGGTTGTAATTTTTGTCAAACTCTTTCTTGATGTAAGCCGCAATATCCTTCTCGATATTGTATTTCTCCATGGCTTGGGATGAACACGTTATTGCCGCTGACTGCATTTCTTCTGACATATCAGCATTTTTAACAACAGCTTTTTTATCACCCATCTTGAAATTTTATCTTATTTTTATTTTTTGCGTTTCGGTTTTGGTGGATAGAGCTGAGAAAAGTTAAAAAAAAAAAAAGAGAAAATTAGAAATTAATATTGGCGGTTAATTTGATCAACTTCTAGTGGAGTAATCCTTGGGTTAAATTGGCTGGGGTATGAAAATGTTTCCATTGCTGATACTATTAGTCACAACTCCTGGCAGAAGAAAGGAGCTGATTATCAGATCAGACTAAGGAAACAATGTTTCCATTGGTCTTTCCATTGTTGATACTATCAGTCACAGCTTCTGGCAGAAGAAAGGAGCTGATCATCAGATCAGACTAAGGAAGCAATGTTTCCATTGGTTTTTCCATTGTTGATATTATCTATCAGTCACAACTCCTGGTAGAAGAAAGGAGCTGGTCATCAGATTTGACCAAGGTAACAATGTTTCTATTGGTCTATCCATTGCTAACATTATATCTATCAGCCACATTGGCAGTATCGGTAGAGGGTCGGACGCCATGCTTTCCAGCATAGTTACGTCCCTTTACGGTCTGAGTTCAAATCCCGCCGAGGTTGACTTTGCCTTTCATCCTTACGGGGTCGATAAAATAAAGTACCAGTAATGCACTGGGTAATTGCTGGCCTTGTGCCTAAAGAAGAAACAATTATATCTATCAGCCACAACTTCTGACAAAAAGCAAGGCCTGAACTCAGAACTCTGTGGATCATTATATCTGATATTTTAATTACTCAAATGACTCAACAAAAAGAGGAAGTTTAATTTTTTTTACAAAGCAATGCAAAACACCCAAAAAACCTATTAGTTCCAGTCAGGAACCTGTTTGACATTTAGTGTATGTGTATTCATTGTTTGATGTTTGACATATGCAAATTTGACATATGCAAATTTGACTTATGCAAATAGTTGTCACAGTTTTCAGTTTTTCCTTCTTTTTTTTTAGGCTATTTTTTTTCATAAATGTACAAGATTTTTACTAGTTTATATAGCTGGCTTTTCTTAATACTTAATAGTAATCCTTTCATTATCATATTTCTAATGCTTTGACGCATAGAGTTACGGCCCTTGCCATTCTGAGTTCAAATCCCGCCGAGGTTAACTTTGCCTTTCATCCTTAAGGGGTCGATAAAATAAAGTACCAGTAATGCACTGGGTAATTGCTGGCCTTGTGCCAAAAGTAGAAACAATTATCATATTTCTAATGAAAGGCACTGTATAGTAGTTGTAGTAGTAGTAGTAGTGTTGTAGAAGTAGTAGTAGCAGCATCAGCTGTAGTAAAAGTAGTAGTAACAGCAACGGCTTTAGGAATAGTAGTGGCTTTAGGAATAGTAGTAGCTGTAGTAATAGTGTAGTAGTAATAGCTGTAGAAGTAGTAGCAGTAGCAGCTGTAGAAGTAGTAGTAGTAATAACTGTTTCTACTTTAGGCACAAGGCCAGCAATTACCCCAGTGCATTACTGGTACTTTATTTTATCGACCCCGTAAGGATGAAAGGCAAAGTTAACCTCGGCGGGATTTGAACTCAGATCGTAAAGGGACGTAACTATGCTGGAAAGCATGGCGTCCGACCCTCTACCGCTACTGCCAATCCACCAGTAGTAATAACAGTTGTTAAAGTAGTTTAAGTAGTAGAAGCAGCAGCAGTAGTAGTAGTTAGAGCAGCAGCAGTAGTAGCTGTAGTTGTAATAACAGTTGTAAAAGTTGTAGCAGCAACAGTTGTGGTGGTGGGGATGATATAGGTAGAAGTAGAGAATAAAATCTTACCGGTTTTGTTTGCTTTTTATATCACAGTCAAAAAATATATTTTTTATTAAGTGGAAAGTTCAGTTGAAAATGCTGCCTTGCAGGTTTTTTTTCTATCACAAAATTCCTTCAACTGTAACAAAAATAAATTAGTACAGTTTACCATCATTAAATATAGAAATAGGGCGGTGGATTGGCAGTATCGGTAGAGGGTCAGACAACATGTTTTATAGTATAAGGTTACGGCTTTTTACAATCTGAGTTCAAATCCTGCTGAGGTTGGCTTTGCCTTTCATCCTTACGGATGTATATATATATATATATATATATAATTGTTTCTACTTCAGGCACAAGGCCAGCAATTACCCCAGTACATTACTGGTACTTTATTTTATCGACCTCGTAAGGATTAAAGGCAAAGTAAACCTCGGCGGGATAATAATTGTTTCTACTTCAGGCACAAGGCCAGCAATTACCCCAGTGCATTACTGGTACTTTATTTTATCGACCTCGTAAGGATTAAAGGCAAAGTAAACCTCGGCGGGATAATAATTGTTTCTACTTCAGGCACAAGGCCAGCAATTACCCCAGTGCATTACTGGTACTTTATTTTATCGACCTCGTAAGGATTAAAGGCAAAGTAAACCTCGGCGGGATTTGAACACAGAATGGCAAGGACCGTAACTCTATGCGTCAAAGCATGGTGTCCAACCCTCTACTGATACTGCCAATCCACCGCCTTGTATATATATATATATATATATATATAAAACGAAGGAGGTATGGTAAGGAACCAGATGGGCCATAACGCACCAGAGTACTCAATACTTAGGGTAGTAGAGTGGGTAATGGGAAAAAGTTAGATCCCGACGGCAGAGCTCAAGCCGTTTCGACGGCTATTTTAGTCCAGAAATAGCCGTCGAAATGGCTTGAGCTCTGCCGTCGGGGTCTAACTTTTTCCTATATATATATATATATATATGTATATATATGAAATAAACGTTTTCTCATTGATATTTTTTGTAGAAAGTTATTAAGATCACAGTATTTTACAAACCTGACTAAAGAAGTCTCATTATTATCCCCTTTCAGCCTTACAGGGTCGATAAAATAAAGTACCAGTAATGTACTGGGTAATTGCTGGCCTTGTGCCTGAAGTAGAAACAATTATTATCTCACCAAGGTTAACTTTGCCTTTCATCCTTACGGGGTCGATAAAATAAAGTACCAGTAATGTACTGGGTAATTGCTGGCCCCGTGCCAAAAATAGAAACAATTATTATCCCGATTGGTAGAGCGTCGGATGTCACGCTTTGCGTCATAGAGTTACGGCCCTTCACGGCATGAGTTCAAATGCCGCCGAAGTTAACATTGTCTTTCTTCAAAATAAAGCACCAGTGATGCACTGGGGTAATTGCTGGCCTTGTGCCAAAAGTAGAAACATTTATTATCCTGCCGAGCTTAACTTTGCCTTTCATCCTTACGGGGTCGATAAAATAAAGTACCAGTAATGCACTGGGGTTGATTTAATCAACTTTCCTCTCCCCTAAAAGTGTTGACCTTGTGCCTAAATCAGAAACCATTATTAAATAGAGAACTGGCTACTACAGGACTAGAACTGTTTTATTCATATGAAATCATCTGATTTCATACAAATTAAACAGTTCTAGTCCTGTAGAAGCCATTTCTATATTAAATAATTGTTTCTACTTTTGGCACAAGGCCAGCAATTACCCCAGTGCATTACTGGTATTTTATTTTATCGACCCCGTAAGGATGGAAGGCAAAGTTAACCTTGGTGGGATTTGAAATCAGATAATAAAGGGCCGTAACTCTATCCTATACCTTTTTAACAGTGGTTACCCCCCAATTTAACTTGGGATCTACATGTTACTAAGTAAAAGAATGTACATCATCATTATTGTAGTTTTAATGTCTGTTTATCTCTGTGTATATATATATATATACATATATATATATGTATATATATATATATATATATATATATATATATATATATATATATATATGTATATATATATATATATATATATATATATATATATATATGTATATATATATATATATATATATATATATATATATATATGTATATATATATATATATATATATATATATATATATATATATATATATATATATATATATATATATATATATATATATATATATATATATATATGTATATATATATATATATATATATATGTATATATATATATATATATATATATGTATATATATATATATATGTATATATATATATATATATATATATGTATATATATATATATATATATATATGTATATATATATATATATGTATATATATATATATATATATATATGTATATATATATATATATATATATATGTATATATATATATATATATATATATATATATATGTATGTATATATATATGTATATATATATGTATATATATATATATATATATGTCCGTGTGTGTGTGTATGTATAGTATAACTAAAATTTCATATACCTACCGTGTATGTGTGACCTTAGGTTTCGGGGGCCCAGCATTCAAATGGTTCCTCAAGGTCACACATATGTTAAGTGTATGAAAATTTAATTATATTAAATAAGCTCTCTTGTAATAGATTTGGCATTGTTTTACTTGGTCTTTTATCTACGGATTTCCTGCATATATATATATATATAACACAGTAAAGAGAGAAATACGCGCACACACACACATATATATATATATATATATATATATATATATATATATATATATACATATGTGTTCAAATTATAAGATATATATATATATCATCATCATCTAACATCCACTTTCCCTGCTAGCAAGGGTTGGACATATGTGTGTGTGTGTGTGTGTGAGCATGTGTGTATATATAGTTTAACAAATTGTAACTTTCCGTTACTGAGAATGACAGAACACTCCAACTGTATGATGACTCTATGACACCTCGTTCCTACTCACCCTTGCAAGCAGGGAAAAGCGGACGTAAAATGATGGTGATGATGATGATGTGTGTGTTATGTTGGTACCACAAAACATCCAGTATTTTACAAACCCGACTTGGAAGTATCGGTTGAGTGTCAGACACCATGCTTTGCAGCATAGCGTTATGGCCCTTTACGTTCTGAGTTCAAATTCCACTGAGGTTAACTTTGCGGAAAAGGTAATGCACTGGGTAATTGCTGCCCTTGTGCCAAAAGTAGAAACAATTATTACTAGCAGGGGCTTCTGGTTTTTTTTTGCATTCTGAGTACAAATCCCACTGAAGATATAATAAAGTACCAGTCGAGCACTGGTGATGGCCAATATAATCGACTTTCCCCCACCCCCAAATTACTGGCCTTGTGCCTATCTTAGAAAGAATTATTTCTGATAGGGGCTTCAGGCTCTTAACATTCTCGAGGCTCAACTTCACCTTTCATCTTTCTAGGGCAGGTAAAATAAAGTACCAGTAAAATACTATGGTTGATGTATTCAACTTATCTCTCCTCTTTTAACAAATTGCTGGCCTTGTCTCTAAATCAGAAACCATTTTTACTAGTATATGAGAATGAATTTCTTTAGAACAACCAGACAGAAAATACCTCACACACACAGGGTATCTATTTATAAAACATCTATTTTAGATATTTAAGTGATATCAACATCCCTCAGTTCATATTACAGAGTAAATTCTTGCCTCTTCATTAAATCTTTCACCCAATAAAATGTGTCCGATTTAACCCTCTTCTTACCAACCTGCTTCAAACTTCTCCTGATTTTTGTATCATACAAGACTGTCTATTTATATTTATCTACAAAAGCTTCACTTATAATTTTATGTAAGCACCTTTATTAAGTTATGCCCCAAACCCCAACTTAATAATGAGAAAGTTAGTTATATTATTAAATCACTTCAAATGTGTTTGTTTTTTGTTTTTTTCTATTTAGATTTATCTAGGTGGCAAATTGACAGAGTCGTTAAAACATCAGACAGAATGCTTTGAGGTATTCGTTCCTGCTCTCTGAGTTCAAATCTCACCAAGGTCTACTTTGCCTTTCATCCTTTTGAGATTGATTAAAAAAAGTACCAGTCTAGTACTGGGGTGGATTCTTCCTCTACTATATCTCTTTCTCATTTCCTCTCTCTATATTTTTATCTTCCTCTGGAAAAAATCTTCTGTACTCAGTCAGGCCTGGGGAGGCATGGGGGCTCTGCCAGGCTTAAAATGCCCAACAAATGCTGTATGTCAATATGATCCCTTACGACTATCAAGAGATATGGGACCATACATACATATTTATCTACAAAACCTCCTCTTATAATTTTATGTAAGAACCTTTTTAAGTTACACCCCAAACCCCAACTTAATAATGAGAAAGTTAATTATGTTACTAAATCACTTCAAATGCTTTTATTTTCTATTTATATTTATCTACAAAAGCTCCACTTATAATATTATGTAAGAAGTTTTATTAAGTTATGCCCCAAACCCCAACTTAACCCTTTAACATTTACATTACTCTATATTTACTGTTATATTTTCACAGTAAAGGCTTTACCTCACATAATTATCTCATATTAGCAGTGGTACCCGGCGTTGCACGGGATAAGGTATTGAGAAATATATAACCGCCTTAGCTAAGCTTAGTATTGCCACAACCACGGCTGGCAAAGAAGTAAGGGTCTGGTGGTATGTAACTAAGCAACACTGTGGCTTAAAACGTGAGGAAGAAGTTGTGTGCACTTACCAACTGTTTGGGGAATGAGTGTGAGATTTGTCTTGAGCAAGGGTGGCAGAATAACCGGAGGCAGCAGACAGCCAGACATACAGACAGATATTATAAGGGCCCAACGTTATATGTATGTATCTATCTAAAAAGGGAAAGACTAAGAATTATAGAGAGAGATCGCTAAATCGCCCAATGCGGTCCCTAGGGCATTGAAAATTTGAAATTGTTTTTGCTCAGAACACTCCCTGAAACATAAGTATTACATGTGTAAAGTTTGAAAACAGTAGTTTTAGGGATTCAAACTCACACACACACAGACAGACATCCTCAGTTTTATATATATAGCTAATATCGAATCTATGAGATTTTGATATTATTTATTTTGAGGACAGTACTTTAACATTGGTGTGGATGACCAGTTATGGCCTGTTTGAACAAAAAAAGAGAGAATTCTGGCCAGATATGGCCGGTTTAAATGCTAAAAGGTTAATATTAGTAAATCACTTCAAATGCTTTTTTTTTAATAGGATGAGGAAAGGCCACTCCTTAAAAGTGCATAGTTGTCATTATGGTTGGTATTCAACTTATAAGGCCATGCAGCAAATTAACAGTGTCATTAGAACATCAGATAAAAGGCTTTGTTGTATTTAGTTTGACTCTTTGAATCCTGAGTTCAACTCCTGCTAAGGCTAACACTCTGTTGTATTCATTTTAGCTCTTAGCACCCTGGGGTCAACTCCTGCCAACGCTAAACTCTGCCTTTCAATCTTTTGACATTGATAAAAAAAAAAAATACCAGTTCAGTACTAGGGTCAATTCTTCCTCTATATCTCTTTCTTACTTCCTCTCTCCTGCCCGGGGGGGGGGGGGGGGTCATTACCTCCACTTCAGTATTGACTTGGTCAGTGAAGACCCAACCAACCTTTGTTAAGAGGGAAAGTGTACGTTAAATGATAATGATGATGATACTGGAAGGACTTTAAAAGTTACCTTAGCCAACAGTATATGATATACATTTTTTTTTAATCGACTGATAGAATGTTTATAACAATAGACAATGTCTTGCAGTATTTTCTTACTGTTCTTTCCATTCCAGGTTCAAATCTTGTTGAGGTCAACTTTAACTTTTACCTTTCTGGGTTTGATAAACAAAATACCAGACAAAATATCATATTCCTTTATAAAACATCCCACTCTTGGGTCCCAAATATTAGAGGAGTGGTAGAAACATTGGTAATTTCTCTAGGTTGTCTCAGTTTTTTTTGTTTTTTTTTAAACCAGAATTAGTTGTTTAGTTTACATATTGATACATCCAACACATCCTATTTATTTTGTAATATATGGGATTTCTTGTAATGTTCTTTTTTTTTTGGTCATGTATAATGGTTTTAATGTATAAAGAAAATTAAGTATCACAAGACTGCTACCACTAAAAATAAAATCTTGCTGGAGATAGATTAATAAAATTTAATAAGCGGGGGAAGTTGGGGGTTGGAATAAGAGTGAGGATTTTGAAAAAATCTGAAAAGTTAATAAGCAGGCGGCGTGGTGGTGGTGGTGGTGGGGGGGGACAATCATTTGTGACCTCAGAGTAGGTATCAATGGAAAAACTAATCAAAAGACATTTTCGAGTAAAGTTACTTTTTTTTTTTTAAATTCTAAAATTAAAAGCTTGCTTAATCAGTTGGTGCATCATACTTATAGAAAATAAAATATTTAAAATCTTATCCATAGGAGTGTTAGGCTAAAATACAAGGCAGTAAATTTGTAATGCTCTTCTGAAAGAACTGCAAGCAATATATAATGTTATTTAAGCCTTTGTAATGTTATTTATACAACTGTGAATAAAATTCTATTGTGTATATTCTAGCCCGTGGCGATCAAAACGTTTGTGGGAGCTGGGCACCTGACAATGAAGTACTTATTGGCTCTCAACTTAAAGTTATGTTCCCGGTGAGGGTGCTTGGCTATTACAATGCCCTAACTTTACCTTACCTCGCTGTAACGAGAGGTCAGGTTATGTTCCCGGTGAGGGTGCTTGGCTATTACAGTGCCCTAACTTTGCCTTACCTCGCCTTAAAGAATTATCAGGTTATGTTCCCAGTGAGGATGCTTGCTTATTCCAGCACCCTAACTTTGCTATTACTTAGCCTTAACAAGTTATTAGGTTATGTTCTTGGTGGGGGTGCTTGGTTATTCCAGCACCTTAACCTCGTTATCACCTGCACCAGTGCTGCCAGTGTCATGGGTTGCCCCAAAAGCTATTAGAGGGAAGCTCCAGCACCCCTTGTTGTGGTGTATGATTGAGTGCTTGTGTAGGTCTACCACCACCACATTATTGAGAGAGAGAATTTTTAAGGGAAAACATACTCGAACTAAATGTAACATTACAATAAGGAATTTTGGTGTTACTCATTAAAAAAAAGTTTTCAGGCATGTCAAAAATACCGCCCCCAAAAAACCACTCACAGCATTGCTGCAGGTGATAGCGTGGCTAAGGCGATGGAATGGTCAAGCACATGGTTGAGTCATGAGCAACACATGATAATAGTTAGATCTTTCAAGAATTCCAATCTACATGCTTCATATAACGATTAGTGACATTAAAATAAACTAAAAGCAACTTTTTAAAATGCTATTTTAAAAAATATTAAAAGAATTTTTTTTTTTGCTAATAATTAAAAATATATATATATTTCTTTAAAATATATGAAATTAATAAAATAAAATAAACAAAAGTTATTACTCGTTGTTGTTGCTGTTATCAGACTTGGCAATGTTTGGCGCTTGACGTTTGAAGACGTGCGATGTTGTGTATATATATTTATATATATGTATAAGGCAATTGAAGAAAACAGACAAGACTTATAGAACTACAAAGATCATTAGATAATTGTTTTTATTAATTCTTTATATATATGTGTGAGTGTGTGTGTATGTATGTGCGTGAGTGTCTATATATATATTTATGTGCGTATATATATACACGCACATAAATATATATATAGACACTCACGCACGCACATATATATATGTGTGTATATATATATATATACACACACACTTACATATATATGTGTATGTCAATTGATTAAGTCGATCCGCCCACCCTGTTACAAAGGCAGTCTAGCGTGGAAACTATTAACGCTCAATGCTCTGAAGTGATTCGTCGCTGTTCACCTTCTGATTGGCTGTTGCTAAGGCATTCTGCAGTAGCTTATATCAACCCACAATGCATTTCGTGACATGCCGTTCCTTCGACAGCGTACAGGAAGTTGATACTAATGTGTTGCAGACGACAGGTCAAGCCGGGCCACCGTCATTTACAAATTCTCCCCCCCCCCCCCCCCATTTCTTTTTATAGTAATTATTTTAATTTCAACTCACTTTTCTCTTAGATCAATTCATTTTTCAGAGAAGTCATGCAACTGTATTAAATTGA
Organism: Eledone cirrhosa; assembly: GCA_964016885.1. Classification (NCBI taxonomy): domain Eukaryota; kingdom Metazoa; phylum Mollusca; class Cephalopoda; order Octopoda; family Eledonidae; genus Eledone; species Eledone cirrhosa. The sequence goes on from OZ024761.1 coordinate 29,936,741, forward strand.
TTAAAAGTAATTTTCAATATACAACACGAGGCGAAGCGTAAATAAGGGCGGTAGCAACAAACTCGCTTTTGCATTCAGCATGTCGACCCTTGCTTGATGGGAGTTTTTTTTCTCAGAAGACCTGCTGTCCAAGTTTCCTGAAACTTTCTTACTACTCAGATGGAGGCAACATAAGACTCTTAGAGAAATAAATAGACGATGTCCTCCTCGTATTTCTGATATTGTGTGAGATTTGCAGGCCATTGTTATGCCTCAAATGAAGATGTATCTTCTTTAGTGCTTCGGAAACAAACGCCTATCAAAAGCTAAAGTGGTTGCAAGCTCTCCTATCCTGATATCAAAAACCGTGGTGTTGCTGTTCGAGATCTAAGCAATATAATGAGTGATAGACCTATAAGTCTATTTTGGCTAAGGGGACGAAGCAAATCGAATAGAACGGACATAGCTTCGGTCGTTTCCTCACTCACTCAATCGACTAATATATATATATAGTATAATGTACTGTGGTATATATATATTTATATATATAGTACTGTATTTCTGATTTACCGTTGAGTCTATTTCTGCTGAGGTCGCAGTATGATGACGATAATGTTAGAATAAAATACTGTAGAATTGTATTTCCGATCTATTTTTGAGAATTTTGAACTTAGGTTGCAGGATGATTATGGCGAATATTTTACTTTCATTTATTAAATATTTTCGGTCTGTAATTGTAGCACCGTTAAACATTAACGCTGAAATATTAACATCATGCTTTACAATTTCATCTTGATAATGAATAACAGCAATCAATATAATGCAATAGATTTATTTTATACATGAGCGCAATGTTATTTTTGTAATTCAGCACCGAATTGTAAAAAAATGATGGGTTTTTTTTTTATTACATCAACATAAATAGCGCCTTCGAAAATATATCTCTCCAAAATTTAATTTAAAAGATCACGAAAGACTAGAGAGAGGTAGATAGATACAGAGATGGGTGCAATATAGTTAAAGGGAGATAATATGACGAAGTTAGAATGATAATATTACCTCCCTTTGACTGTGTATACACCCATCTCTGTATCTATCTACCTCTCTCAGTCTATCGATGTCAAAATTACCTCAATTTGCAACGTCACGTTCACCACTACTCTCTCTCTCTCATTTTGTTGTCCTCTTCCTCTCACTCTCTTAACGTTGTTTCCCTCAATCTCTCTTACTTCACATTGTCCGTCTCGCTCTCTGTGTTGTTTTTTTCTCTCGCTCCACCTTTTTCATTTGGGGAGGGGGGTTCTCTCTCTCAATATGTTTCTCTTACTCTGTTGTTTTCTCGCTCTTCCTCTCTCTTTCTCCTTCATATTGTCCTCCTGTCTCTCACTCTATTGTCTTTTCACTCTCTTACTTTATTTTGTCTCCCCCCTTCTCACTCCCACTGTATTGTCTTCTTTCTCTCTCTCCGTCTCTTACTTCAAATTGTCACCCCTCTCTCTCTAACTTCTTTATATTACCTCCCTTTGACTGTATATACACCCATCTCTGTATCTATCTTCCTCTCTCAGTCTATCGACGTCAACACCACCACGCTTTGCCACATCACGTTCACTTCCCCTCTCTCTCATTTTGTTGTCCTCTCTCTCTCCCTCTCTTACTTTATGTTGTTCCCCCCCCTCTGTCATTTTGTAGTCTTCTCTCTTTCCCTCTCTTACTTTTTGTTTTCCACCCTCTCACTCACTGTTGTCTTCTCTCTCTTTCTCTCTCAGTTGTCTTCTCTCTCTCCCTCTTTTCATATTGTTTTCCCCTCTGTTTCACTATGTTGTCTTCTCTCTCTCCCTCTCTTACTTCATATTGTCTGCCCCTCTCTCTCACTATGTTGTCCTCCCTCTCACTTTATTGTCTTTTTCTCTCGCTCCCTCTCTCACTTTGTTGTTTTTTTTCTCTCTCCCTCTCTTACTTTATGTTGTCTCCTCCTCTCTCTCCGTCTCTTACTCATTGTCATCCCTCTCTCACTAACTTCTTTATATTACCTCCCTTTGACTGTATATACACCCATCTCTGTATCTATCTACCTCTCTCTGACTATCTGCTTTAAAACTCGCTTGCCACAACTATGTTCACCACCCCTTTCTCTCCTTCTTTTATTTATGTTGATTTTCCCTCCTCTCTCTCGCTTACTCTATGTTGTTTTACATCTCTGTCTGTTGTCTTTTCTCTCTTTTTTCCCCTCTCTTACTGTATGTTGTTTTATCTCTCCCTCTCTCTTATTTGTTGTCATTTTCCCTCTCTCTCTTACTTTATGATTCTTCTAATAGCTTCTTTCTCTCTCTCTCATGTCTCCACTGCGCATGACAATTCACTGTTCTAGTTTTACCTTCTTTCGCCGCCATTTTTCTTTTTTCTTCCAATATTTTAGTTCTTCTCCCTTCACAACACAACATTTTATTATCTTCAGCTGCTTCTTCTAGTCGCTGTAATTCATCATTTATCTTGTATCAACCCTTTTAACTCCAGGGAATATATATATATATTTAATACATATATAGTTTCACATATATTTATATATAGCAGATGTGTTCTGGGTACTTTTAAGAGTTGAAAATTTCTTTAATTTTCTAATCTCGTTTTTTTTCCTGTAGTTTTATGAAAATTATTTTTTTTGTTGAATCAAATAGTAAATTATTTGTAATATTTAAAATTTCAAATCAAAAAAAATCAACATGAATTACGTAAGTATATTGTTGATTTTTTTTTTTTTCCCACCACATTGTAATTATTGTTCATATATATATACCCTGTGTGTATATATATATATATGTATGTATATATATATATATATATATATATATTATACACACGCATGTAAAATGATTATATATAATATATAAACGCATGAAAACTCGTTTTATATTAAGCTAAACAGTCACATGAATGAAATAGAATGCAAGTCTTAAGCTAGGTCTGCTAGAAACAACAGCTTCCATCGCCTTTGTATATAATATTTTCCCTCGGTACACATTCAAGAATAAAAAGAAGCATAAAATAACTAATGACCAAATAAAAAGAGAATATCTGATAGTGTGGTTAAATCTGGAACGATTTTGATCATCATATGTCTGAATATTCTAGCTTGATGTGGTTGACCTGGGGTTAAACAACGAAATGGAATTTAATATACAGCCAAACTTCCATCACATCTGTACTGAACGAACAATTGATTTTATTAAATTTCTTTACTTTCTGATTAGAAAAGTATACTTGATTAAAAAATCTTAAGCAAAATGTTGAAAAAATAAAATTCACCCCTTCCTTCCACCAAATAATGATAGAAAAGTTATGGCTGTTTACGTGGGTGTTTATTTTTAAATTTTCACGGTAAATTTAAATGATTAAAAATTAATAAATGTGGGAGTGGAGTGGTTATGTGATCTGAGTTGCTGAATATAATAGCTAATTCTCCTTCCTCAAATCATTCCAGTATATTCCTATTGCCTTTCTTTGTTTTGTTTGATCAGTATGTCTGAAGAAAAGAGCAAAACTAAACACACACACACACACTATATATATATATAATATACATACATAGCCTCCAAACCTTTGCTGGCAGGGAAAATGTTAAATGAGGAAGTATATATATATATAATGGCTTCTACAGGACTAGAACTGTTTCGTCTGAAGGAAATATATATATATATATATAACTTTAATCTGTTCTTATAATATATATATCTTCATTTAACGTTTTCCATGCCAGAAAGTGACTATATATGTATATTTACGTGTGTGCGTGCGTGCGTTTATATGTATGAGTGTATATTTATATACCTATATGTCTGTGTGTATCATGTTATGCTTTGAACGCCTTTGATCATATGACTGACTGACTACTCTGTGGTTGACCTAGGGCTAAACACCAAAAGGCAGGTGATGATCTGCCAAACTCATCAACGGAGCCAACATATTTTACTTTCTAATTAGTTTTTTTAAGAAATCAAACTTCGAATTTATTTTGTTTGTAACTTTAATCGTTAATATAAAAGAATTGGTTATTAAGCCCTAGGTCAGCTCTGATCATGCGACAGTATATTAATCAAATCCCGATGAGGTTGACTTTGCCTTTCATCCTTACGGGGTCGATAAAATAAAGTACCAGTAATACACTGGGTAATTGATGGCCTTGTGCCTAAAGTAGAAACAATTATCTAGGGTTACATTCATTGTCAAATATGTTTGTATCTTTCTCTCTAGCAAGGCATTAATGTTGAAATTGACTGCTATTTCTAGCTAAGTCGACTCTTATTGGACGACAAACGAGATGTGGAATTTATTGAGATACGATATTTATTACTTCTTTTACTTGACTGCGACCATGCTGGGGCACCTCCACGATTCAATCGTTCGTGTGTGTGTGTGTGTGTGTGTGTCCCCACCACCGTATTCTTTAAAAATCAAATTTGATATTTATTTCATTAATCCTTTTTTGTCGAGCTACTAAGTTACGGTGCATAATCATACACACACACACGCATATATATATATATATATATTATCCTTATCGAGCCCTCTTCGGATTTTAGTCTTCACATTTATTATTACTATATATACAGGCCGTCCCCAAAAATGTATACGTACTTGAACAGCATTCTAATAAATATTGCCAATACAGGTAATCAAGCGTGTATACATCTTTGGGAGACACCCTGTGTGTATATATATATATATATATATATATATATATATGCAAAAGACAAACAAATAAAGCAAACGACACAGTACAATGAAAACATATATATTAGGAAAAGTATTAACGTTTCGAACGTTAGTCCTTCATCAGATATACATTATTTATTATTCCTGATAGATAACCTATCCATTCTCAAGGGAGTTTTTTTTTTTTTTTTTTTTTTGATTAGCAACAAGAATCTGGATTTGGTGTCAATTCTGTAAGTTACCGAGGAGGTGAGAACCGGATCTATGTTGGAAATCTTCCTCCAGATATCCGTGCCAGAGACATTGAGGATCTCTTCTATAAATTTGGCAGGATAACATTTGTAGATCTGAAAACAAGAAGGGGACCACCGTTTGCGTTTGTGGAATTTGAAGACCCCAGGTATGTTTCTGTGTTGTGTTTTAATGGGTTTTTTTAATTTCATTTTTATATATATTTTCGTCTGACAATACTATTGTTGCCGTATTTTTAATGAAAATACTGCCTATAACTTTTGAAAAAAAAAACTTTTAAATGACTAAGAAATTTGTAGTATTTGGTAATATAATAAACTTTCTCATTATTAAGTTGGTGTTTGGAACAGCTTAAAGGTTCTTATATAAAAATTTTGATTAAAAGCTTTTAGATAAATATAAACACTTTAATCCTTTCGTTATCATCTTTCTAATTAGACAATCATATAGTTTATATATATATGTAAAAAGTAAAGAGAAATAACAAAACAAAAGGCACAGTACATGGAAGAAATATATTAGTTTACCGCTTGAAATAATAGGAAGATAGTTTTCATGTTTCGGACACTGCCCTTCATCGGAAGATAGTTAGAAAGTAAAGAGTGATGATAAGAGGAAGGAACGGGGACAAAAAATACATGTGCATATTCAGTTGGCCATATATATGGAGAGTATTGGTGCCACAGAGAAAACACCCAATCCACTTTGTTGGGTAGTAATTGTGGGTTCACGAAGAATGAGCTATAACAATATGACATGACACTCTAGAAACCTAAACCTATATAGGCCAGCTAAACCTGCATAGGTGTGAGCTGTAAAAATATTTCATTGTTACTATGTTAGTTATCCTTGCATGTCTTATGCCATGTTAGCATATGGTGATAGATGAATCCTGGAGCTTTTTAATGCAATGGTGTTAAGTTACTACTGGACAAGACTCTAGTCTACTATAGGGTTAACTTACCATCTGCTGCTGCAGGTATGTATTTCCTTCAGCTGAATGAAGAATTGGATCAGTGTTAAATAAGTACATTGCTCAAGGTTAGATGATGTTGCACCACCTGGCCTATCGATCAAAACTACAACCTTATGGTTATGACTCTAAATCTGTAAGCACTAGGCCAGGTTTCCACTATACATCCGTACCATAAACACACCAAGTAGCAGATAAAAGCACTCCACTCATCCTTAACTTGGGGGCCTCTTTCTTCTAGCACCCAACCTCACTCCACACTCACCACTATCTAAATAGCAGATTGGATGTCATCTTGAAAATTATTTCTCCTTATCACAGAACATTCTTACATTCTTGGCTATATATATATACAAACACTAAGTTATCTTTACTGCATGTGCAGTTAAGTTTCAGATTATACATACATATTTATGTGTGTATATATATATATATATATATATATATATATATGAGGGAGGTGGGTGGCTACATATAAACACTGTTATCTTTACTGCATGCAATTAAGTTTCAGATTATATGTACGTGTATGTGTGTGTATATATATATTATATATATATATGGGATTGGCTATATATAAACACTTTTCTTACTGCGTGTTAAGTCTCATCATCGTTTAACATCTATCTTCCATGCTAGCATGGGTTACACAGATTATATATATATATAGTAATAATAATAATAATAATAGTAATAATAATAAAATTGAAGACTAAAATCCAAAGAGGGCTCGATAAGGAAAATATATATCAAATATATAAGAACCGAAGAGCAACGTTTTTTGAAATATCCAGTACTGCGTTTACAGATTGACTTTGTTAGTTTCAGAGGATCCCGTTAAGGGTGAAAGCAGCGATTCTTTGCTTAAACTTTAATCTGTTATTTTAATAAATATATATATATATATATATATATATATATATATATATATATATATATATATATATATCATCATCATTATTTAACATTTGTTTTCCCTACATCTCACTCACATACATTTCCACATTGAAGAGAGCGGAGGGAACAGGACAGTGTGGTGGGTGAGAGGGATGATAAATACGATCTCATTGCTGTATGACAAGTGTGGTGTATATGCTGGTTGTATCTGTAGAAAGCAACTATATGGATTGGTGTCAGGAAGGGAGGGCATCCTGATATAAAACATTGCCTCAAAAAGTTGTCTAACCCATGCTAGCATGGAATAGTTGACATAAAAGCAATCATGATTATTACAGTTTGTGGTGAGGGTGGTGGATTGGCAGTAGACTCGGTAGAGCATCAGACACCATGCTTCGTGGTATAGAATTACATCCTTTTTGCAGTCTGAGTTCAAATCCTGCCGAGGTTAGCTTTGTTTTTCATCCTTTCAGGGTTGATAAAATAAAGTACCAGTAATGCACTGAGGTTGATTTAATCGACTTTTCCTTCCCCTAAAATTGTGCCTAAATCAGAAACCATTATTGATCCATTACAATTTGTCGTTATTGTTGTCGTATTGTCTTCCGTTGTATCCCCCAGAGATGCTGAAGATGCTGTGCGAGAAAGAAATGGTTACAACTACGACAACTATAAATTGAGGGTTGAATTTCCACGTGGAACTGGTCCTGGAGGGCGTGGCAGAGGTCGAGGAAAAGGTGGACCCCCTTCACGTCGGTCCCAGTACAGAGTATTTGTCTCAGGTGAGTAACCCAATTTTTCTCGGGGGGGGGGGGGGGGTGAATTTTTTTAATGAAATATGCAGCTCACATCTGTTTGTCCTGGAGAGGAGATGCCAGGTTTTAAAAAGTGCCCTTGAAACGCCATATGTTAATATGGTGCTTCTATGACTCCCTGAGGAGTTATGGGTCCATGCATTTACAGCTTATGCCTGTTCAGGTTTAGCTGACATCTCATGAAGTTGTGTCTCATAGGGGGCTTGTTGGATATTTTAATGATAGGGATGCCTAGCCCTATGATACACCTAAACCAAGATTAGTTATGACTCCCAGATTTTCAATATTTCTTCACTATTTCATAACCATATGGTTAGATGTTCATATTAAAGCCATGCAGTTTTCTGTTCAATTCTACTGTTATTTCTTTAAGGTTTACCAAAATCTGGCAGCTGGCAAGACTTGAAGGATCACATGCGGGAAGCTGGGGATGTTTGTTATGCTGATGTCTTCAACGATGGCTCTGGAATGGTAGAATTTCTGAGATACGAGGATATGCGTTACGCTGTGAGGTATCTGAATGAATCTAAATTCCGATCACATGAGGTAAACGTTTATTTATTATTATTATTTTATGGGCAGTGAGGGTAGGGGATGGGCAGTATTGGTAGGGCGTCATACATGCTTCATGGCGTATAGTTACTTCCCTTTACGTTCTGAGTTCAAATCCTGCCGAGGTTAGCTTTGCTTTCCTCCTTTTGGGGGTCAATAAAATAAAGTACCAGTAACCCACTGGGGTCGATTTAATCAACTTGCTCCTCTCCCCAAAAATGTTGGCCTTGTGCCTAAATCAGAAACCATTATTATTATTTTATGGATTAGTTAGGGCGGTGGATTGGCAGTATCGGTAGAGGGTCGGACGGCCCTTTATGATCTGAGTTCAAATACCGCCGAGGTTAACTTTGCCTTTCATCCTTACGGGGTCGATAAAATAAAGTACCTGTAATGCACTGGGATAATTACTGGCCTTGTGCCAAAAGTAGAAACCATTATTATTATTTAATGGATTAGCAGAATCATTAGAGTGTTGGAGAAAATGCTTTGTGATATTTGTTTCAGCTCTTTGTTTCGGATATTTGTGTTCTGAGTTCAAATCCCACCGAGCTCAACTTTGCCTTTCATCTTTCCAGGGGCAATAAAATTAAGCCCCAGTTATATACTAGGGTAGATGTAATCAACTTCTCCCTCCTCCTCACAGATTGCTGAAATTAAAAAGCCTTATTTTAAAGACAGTGGATTGGCAGAGTCGTTGGAGCGCCGGACAAACTCTTTGCAGTATTTATTATCTCGCTTTACATTCTGTCACATTTATCTTTTCATCGTTTTGTGTTCAGTAAAATGAAATACCAGTAATGTACTGGCGTTCATAGAATCGACTACCACCAACCAAGGAGTGTTAAGTTTTAATAAATATATTTACTGGTTTCAATTTCTTCAGAATATAATCATATCCATATTATTATATTTTGCTCACCCATTCATTATTCATCTAAATTGACTATATATATAGTCTCAAGCCACTATATATCTCTCTCTCTATCATCTTAAGCCACTATCTCTCTCGTTCTCTCTTTCTCTCATTTCAAGCCACTATAAATTTCTCTCTCTCTCTTTAAGCCATTATATATATATATATTTTTTTATGGCTTTCTGTGTGGCAATATATATATTTTTTAACGCTAAATTATTAATAACAACTAGCAGAAAAACTAGCATGTGTAGTGTGCATGTTGTTATTATATGCAAGTATATATACATGTAGATATGATACGTCAAATAAAATCGTAATTGACAATATACACAGAAATTGAACGAAGACTGCGTTACACTGTCTTATGTAATCAGTAACGTAATCCATGATACATTAAAAAAAGACGATATTATATATAAATTGCATTAGGAGAAAATTAATATCTTTATTTAAATGATTGCCATCGGAAGTGTTGACATTTGAAAATTTTAAAGAAGTGAATCTTTTAATAAGTAATAAAATATATTTAATGAACAGCCACGAAATTTAGATAAATTATGTAATATTCATTCATTATTTATTCAAAGTAATTCAAATTATTTTACTAATGGGATAAAAAAAATTATAAACCTTACGCAATCCTGCGCTTCTTACTTTATTATAGTTTAGATATACCATATTTGCTGGCCTATTGGACGCCCCTTAGCATAAGATTATATTTTACGTTATATTTTGACATTTATAGGCATTTTTATGGACCACATCCAATATTCGCGTTTTTCACTCTTCGCTGGTGCTCTAGGAACAAAACCCCTTTGAATACCGGGGGGGGGGGGGGACTACTGTACTAGTAATGTACTGGGATTGATGTAATCGACTCTCCCTCCTCTAAAATTGTTGGCCTTGTGCCTAAAGTAGAAACAATTGAAAGGTTGTGAGTTCAATTCTTGGACCGGGTGATGTGTTGTTTCCTCGAGCAAGACACTTTATTTCACATTGCTCCAGTTTACTCAGCTGTAGAAATGAGATGATAGGACTGGGGTCCCTATCATTCCACTGCAAAGTGGACGTGTAGGTGCCACGGCAAAAAAGCACCCAGCCCACACTGTAAAGTGGACGTGTAGGTACCACGGCAAAAAAGCACCCAGCCCACACTGTAAATGAGGTTGGTGTTAGGAAGAGCATCCAGCTGTAGAAATCAAGCCAGAATCAGTTCCTGTATGAGCAAGACAAGGTCACCCGACCTGGACACTGCCCACAACAGGACAACCCGTCTAACCCATACTAGCGTAGAAGAAGAGACGTAAAACGGTGATGATGATGATGATAATCTCAAGCCATTACATATCTCACACTCTCTCTCTTCTCTAACCACTCTCTCTTTTTCTCTCTTTCATCTCGCGTCACTATATGTATATATATATCTCTTTCTCTCCAAGGGTGAACAAGCCTATGTCCGTGTGAAACAAGACTATCGAGGACCTTCCCGTTCCAGAAGCCGAAGTTACTCTCCTCGCCGTACTCGAGATTCGCCACGCTACACACCAATGAGGCTGCGCTCGCGCTCTCCCTCAATCTCCAGATCTATCTCCAGATCTTACTCTCGTTCCAGATCACCATTCTGAACTGAAACCATTTTCTTTTTTTTTTCTTCCATTATTTTTTCCTTTTATTATCTGTGTGCATCTGGGTCATGTGTTGCTGCTCAAAACATACAGTTTGGCTGCATTTCTCTCCCCCTGTTCTTCTCTTCTTTTCTTTCTCATATCTCATAATTTCATAAAATTTGGTGTGTGTGGAGGTGGGGGGTTTGGTGGGAGTGGGGCATTTGCAAGAAAAAATAAATAATAATAATAATAATTTTAGATTAAGTTATAAGAACCAACCATAACTGATTTGGGAGTTGTACATGTCTGGCAAGTGACTGGATCTGAGACTGAGTCGGTTGAGATTATCCTAATCATATATTTATATACATTATGGAAGAGTCATTTTCGCCATTAAAAACAACACATCACATCACACATACACACACACACTAACTGTTAAATTTACTTTACATTTGTCATTTATTTCTTGGTGTCAGCATTTTCCAGGTCAGTTTATGACCTGGTCACTGACACAGTTCCATTGCAGTAAACTTGTTTCAGTGACATTCAAGAGAACAATGAAATTTTGACATGAAGAAAGATATATATATTGTAAATTTAATAGTTTTTGTGTGTTTTTGAATGGCTAAAATGGTGTGAATACTTTCTCATTTTGATGCTTTAACATTTCATTGGGAAAACTTTATAATTATAATAGAATTATTTTGTTTCAATTTTCTCTCATTTTTTTAATAATTCTTTTGTAGAAAAAACGAGTGGAAAAAATATTAGGTTTCACCTGAATAATAAAATTTTGATGAAATGCTTTCATGCTTAGGATAAGCTATTTATCTATCTGTCTGTTTTTCTCTCTCTCTCTCTCTTTTTAAATATATATATATATATATGTGTGTGTGTGTGTATGTATGTATACACACACACACACACATACTATCATTTTGTAATTGTGCTTCATATTGTTAAAGAATGAGCCCTCAATATGTGAACGTAGAGGTTGTCATTGTCATCATTTAATGTTCATTTTTCCCTGCTAGTAAATGCACATATATATATGTATATAATTTATGGTTTCGTTTATGGCCTTAACAATTCCATAGGCCAAACCTGTTGTTTGGCATAATGTCTTTGATTATATATGTGGAGTTATGTGTCTGAGATTGGTGCAATCTTGACAGGAATTCTGACTGGCAAATAGACCAGTCTCAGTCATACAGCTTTGTATATAATTAAATATTTATAGATGCTGTGTGTGCCAGCAGCAGTTTGGTCTATGAAACTTTTAATACCATAAACTTTAACTAAAACAGATGCCTGGGAGATCAATTGTTTTAACACTGACTTGGTCTGTATGGACCCATCCAACCCTTGCTAGCAGGGAAAGATGATGCTGATATATATATCTGTGTGTGTGTGTGTAAAATGATGACGATAATTTTATATATATATACTAGCATGCATATATATATATTCTTATATACACATGCATATTTATATATATACTCACATGCTCACATAATATATATATATACTTACATACAAAGTTGAGTTTTGTTTCCCTTGCTTTTAATGTTCGTTATTGTGCTCCTTTTTTTTTACCCTAGATCCTGTGGTGCTTTACAGTTGTTGTGGGAGCTGGCAGTGTGATGGCCCTACCTCATACCACACATCTACACGCTCATCCACAGATCACAGAGTTGTCATCCAGGTCTTTGATGATCAAAAGGGACACCCCATTAAATGATGCACTCACATTCAACGGAACGTGCTCACTTCAAGAGGAAATTTTTCTCCAATGCCAAAAAAAAAATTAAAAAAAATAAGGAAGAAAATTTCCAAAATGTTTCTTTAAAATACCCCCCCCAAAACAACAAAAACACAGCCATATAACGGACTGGTATGCATCTGTGTAATACTTTCAAAATTTGTTTTAAAAAAATATTTCATAAAAAAAAAAAAGCATCATTTAAAACTTTCTTAGTAGTATTAATTATTATTATTATTATTATTATTATTATTATTTTATGTCCCTTTACATTCTCAGTTCAAATCCCGCTGAGGTTAGCTTTGCCATTCGTCCTTTTGAGGTCGATAAAATAAAGCACCAGTAACACTCTGGGGTCGATTTAATCGACTTTCCTCTCCTTCAAAAAAAAGAATTGTTGGCCTTGTGCCTAAATCAGAAACCATTATTTCCTAGCCAGTTTGATTATGTAGAATTTAAGAAGAAAAGATTATTTTATTAACAACAAAATAAAAATATACAAACAATGAGAACGATGAAACAGAAACACATATATACAAGCTCACACATAGACACGTACATATAGAGATGCATGTCCATATACATAGATGCACACACATGCTAAATTATATTTAATATACATATATATATATTTATATATATATATATAAATATACACATATCTATATATACACGTGTATATATATGTATATTGAAATTGCTATCTGGCATTATACATAGCTTTAATTATATTTAACTTAAAAGTTATAATCCCAAAGGATTATTTTTTTGTTTATTTTTGTGAAATATTGTGGTATGAATAGAGGGGGGAAAGGGGAGAGAGAGGGGTGGGGTTCCCTGTTAATTTAAAATATAGGTTTTTTTTTATTTTTATTTTCTCCTTCATTTTATATATATATACATCACATGTGCATGTTAGCCAAAATGGAAAAGGTTTGGTGATTTTGATATTTTCTTATATCTGTTCTGCACTAAAATATATATTGAGCTCAACCTTCTACCCTGGTTAGTGGTCTTCCCAGTCTCAAAAGCAAAAACACTCCATGTCTCTATACATATATATTTTATATATTATTTATATAAATATATATAAAATATATATATACATACATGATGAATTGACAAGAGTCATAGAATGTAGTACAGAATGCATTCCTGTAGTCATTTCAGTACTCTGTACTCTAATTCCGCTGAGAGTCAGCTTTGCTATTCATCTGGTCCAGGTCAATATAAAAAACAAAAGTACCTGTCCAGTACTAGGGCCAATTCTTCCTTTCTATCTCTTTATCACTGTCACTGACCAAGGAATGTGATGATGGTGATTATCTCCTGTAATGTTCAGACCTAGAGTCGGTGGGTTGAGGCTCTGCAAGGTTTAAAATGCCTACTAACATCAGGAGTTAAGGGGTCGATAGTAGCTCTTCAAGTACTGGTAGGGAGTGGAGTGGATTCTAATTAGCTCTGGCCCTGCCCTTCTATCCACCTTTTATTTTCCTCCCCCAGCCATTTGTTCTGTCCAAGTGTTAAAACTAATCCACATTCCTTTCCATAATTTGTTTTCATCTCTGAGCATTTCACATTGTTCCTCCACCCCATCCCATCACTCTCTCTCCAATTAACCCTCTCCCCACTATTCTGTTTACATTCATTGCCTCAGTATTATCTTTTTTATTCTTTTTTTTTAATTGTATAATCTAAAACTTGTTTTTTTATTTATTTTTAATTACTAGCTTATTCCATGAATATATAAATTATCTTTTTTTGATTTTGATGTGAAAATATTTGTAATTTAAAAACAAAAATGATAAATAATAACAATAATAATAATTATTATTTATATGAGGCGTTGTGAGACAGGTACGATGCAAGTTTAAAATTGAGAGTAAAGTAAAATACAAATCAAAATAAACTGTTTAAATTTTTACCTTATATTTCATGCTATTTCGAGGTTAGGGCTCCCCTTTTTCAAAGGAGCAGAACTGAGGAGATGTGAACCATGTTCACCATCAACACACACACACACACACGCGCGCACACAAGGATCTAAGCTCATAACATCACGAAATATAAAGTAAAAGTTTAACTCTTAACATCTTGTACCACTTGAGTCCATATTTGTAAGACATTCTCAAGAGGTATTAGGACAGCATCACATTGAAAATTTAAGTTTTTACTTTAGTTTACTGCAAATTCTCACGACTATTTATCTAGTAGTAAAGATACTTTAAACATTTGATGTAACAAACTTGCTTTTAGATATTTTACAGGATGTTAGGAATTAAATTGTTGCTTTGTTTTGTATTTTTCTTAACTTTATTTTTCACTCTTGAGTTTTTAACTTGCACTGTCTCCAAACAATTCTTAACCACATTTCTCACGTTTCATATAAATAATAATAGTAATTATTATTATAATTATTATGATTATTATATAGTGAGCTCCATAATTCTGATGGTCTCAACCAGGTGTTTCTAATGGCATTCTTCCTTTTTTTTTTTTCATTTACTTCTAAAGGTTTAAAATACTTAAAGGATTTGGATTGGAAGCTAGGAGCATTGATTTGTCTGACAACAGGATTCATTCCTAGGAGCCTGGGTGGAGGGAGAGAGGAAAAAAATGAGCAAAGGAAATTTTTAGTCAATGTTTGTTGTTTTTCTCCGGAAAAGAACAAAGCAATTTACAGGACAGGAAAGGAATAAGGATCACTTAAAATATTTATATATGTATTTTTAGCCATTTTTAAATACAAAAAAAATTTTTTTTTTTTTTTTTTCGTATTTGAAATAAATTTGGCTGAAATTCGGAAAACTCAAATCAAGCTAAGGAAAATATCAGAAGACAGAATTTTTAAGGAGAGGAGACAGAATTTAAAGCCAACTGGCCATATAAATATATATTTATTTTTTTATAAAACTATTGTCTTAATCACTTCTACGAGATTCAGGATAACAGAGGATATATATATTTATATACCATTTTTTTTTTATTGGAAAGCAAAAATGAGGCAAAATATTATCGGATTAATTTTTTAAAAGGAGGCAAAAATATTTATAAAGGAGAAAATATAATAAACAAAACCCCCAAAAATCGGATTAAATTCACTTGGGGTAAAATACCATCCATCCTACAGGATTTCTTGGATTTCCTTTAAACGGAATAATGGATTTAACGAGTAATTGGAAATTTTTTCATAATTAATGGATTGCTTTCAATGAAAAAAAAGGTGGAAACAAGTGGATTTATATTAATAATAATAATAATCAATTATGAATCGATCGATCAGTCGTAAACGAACTCCTGGAAGTATTTTCTATGGAAAATAAAATTTCAAAGGAGGAGAATGTTTTAAGGAAGCCAATCAGAGAAAAGGACTGTTCTGAAATTGGTTTTTAGTGAACAGTTAGATTAGCTTTGATTAGGACTGGATTGGGATATAAAATGTCAGGATTTTCTTTAGCTACATAGCATTTTTTTTTTTTTTAAGGTATATATTTCTGTATATAAATGTATAGTTGCTGTCTTTTTCAACTTTAAGAAAGATTTTACTCACAGCAACCCCCCTCTCTTGCAGAATTATTTGGTAAACATAGGGAACATAATTATTTTTTTTTATGTTGGTGATACATTTTGATATGGAATTTTGTATGTGGCATACCCCTCTCTTGCAGAATTATTTGCTTAAGTCGGTGATAAATTTTTGTATAAAATTATAATTGTGTATGTGGCACCCACCTCTCAAAAAAGTTTGGTAAATTTAGGAACGTGATCTTATGCAGGAGATAAGCTCTGATATGGAATTGTATATGTGTCCCCTCCCTCCATTTACAGAAATATTTGGTAAATATAAGGACGGCAGTTTATTTTGATGTGGAATTAAGTTTCTGTATGTGGCACCTCTTCTCTTTCAGAAAAGAACATGATTTCATGTTGTTAAGGGCATTGTGTGTATGACATCCCCTCTTTTGTAGAATTATTTGCTAAACATAAGATCATTTTATGCAGGTGATAAGCCCAGGTGTGGTGAAATTATGTTTCTGTATTTGTAGTTTAACTTTATTAAAGTACCAGTAATGAACTGGGTAATTGCTGGCCTTGTGCCAAAAGTAGTCATATTTAATTTTTTTTTTTTTTGTAAAATGAAACAAATAAACCTGTTACTGTTAGTAGTTCATCCTCTCTTCTATCGCTACTTGTTGGTGTTTCATACTTAATTTATTAATAAAGCGTTTGTTTTTAGTTCAGTGTTGTTTGGAACAGAGAGGCGACTTTGAGTTTTTTTTTTTCATCTGTAAAAGAACTATTAGTCCTTTTGTTACCATATTTCTTATGAAACACAGTACTGCCTACAATTTAAAAATACTCCATAATTTGGAGGGCTTTAGTTATATATATAACTAGCTTTCTTGTTATTTAAGTCAGTGTTTGTGGCATTTAATGTTTGAAGTAGGGAGTTAGGGTGAATGGAGTATAAAGCTTGGCTTTTCCTTACAATTTATCAGTTGTATTTTTGTCAAGGCATTTGTGCTGTGTCTTTGAGCACCCCTCTCCCTTTTTTAAAATTTACTGTTTGAACTTTAATTAATTCTGGAGCAGAGGATAAGTGGATAAGCTGGTTAAGTGGATAAATTGTTTTGAAAAGGTGTCAGAGAAATGAATATTGGTGTGAGGTGTAGTTTGTTGATTTATTGAGCCAGTGCAGAACACTACCTTTTCCCCTTACCATCCAGTCATCATCTCATCTGTCGTTTCTTTGGATTCTCTCTAAAAGGAAAACAATTCTTAAAACTATCAGGAAAAGTGGATCTTAGGCATTGAATGAAATCCATGTGGAAGATTTATTTTGAGGATTTTTATTTCTTATTTACAAGGATAAAAATATACGTGGATAATATCTTGACGGTGCTGCCACAATGGCTGGCTGTCCAGCGCCCTTGAGCCTCCTTCCTGAGTGTCTCTCTCTCCATAATGCTGGAAAGTAGAGAGAGGCATCATTTTGCAAGGATTTTTCTTTCACTGCTAAGGAAACTTCAACCCTGTTTGGCTGGTTCCCCACTTTTTCTGACGTTTTGTATTCTCTAAATAAAATTTAAAACATTTCCCCGCTCTGTTCAGGGGGAAAAAAGGAAAGGAAGCTTTGGAATTTCACTCTGATTGGATTGAATCGAGATATGGAAAGGAAAACATAATAAAACAGCAACAAACAAACAAACAAAAACCCAGCAAGACAGGAAAAACAAAACAAAAAAAACAATCTACAATACAGTACAACAATCTATTTCAAAAAAGGGACCCCCCAATAAGGAACATTTATTCAAGGGAGATTCTAAGCTTGTTGGCTGGCAACAGGGAGGATAGGATATGGAGAGATCGTTCTATGGTGTCTTCGATAACACTAGGATTCCTCGAGGATATCAGCTGGTAAATTATCATTAGTATACTTTTTTTCTCCATTATTACTATTACTACTACTACTACTACTATTACTACTATAATAATCACTACTACTGCTTATATATATATATTTAAAATTAACACTTATGGTTAAATGTTTTATATATATATATCTATCTATCATATTGTCTTAATTTTAATTATTCGTTCTTCCTAATTATTATTCTTAAAAGTTGTTAAGATTAGATAAAAAAAACATACTAGCAGACATTAATAATGTAAAGTTCTCTTAAGTATTTATATAATCTTTGCAATTTTTTTTCTCTCTACCTATTTTGAAAATTCATCCAGTTTAATGATAATTGATGATTAATGATAATAATGATGCATTGTTTTCTTTTTACCCCACCCCACCCCACCACCCTCTTTGTATGTTCATTAATTCTTTCTAGCAAAGTTTTGTGAAATAACTATGTAATGTGTGTGTGTGTGTATATTTATATTGATATATATACACGTGTAATATTAAAATATTTTTTTCAGGTTCAGCTGTCATCTTTTTTCCATTTCTATATCATGTTGTTGTTATTTTCTTAATTGGTCATTCTTCCAACATCCTAATAATTCTTTTCTTTATGTGTTACAGATTCTTTCTTTTTTCATTGTTGTTTTTGTTGTTGTAACTGTTGTATTTTTTTTTTGTGCGTGTTTTTTTTGTCAATTGTTGCTACAGCAGTTTTAAGATGGTTTCCGCTGTGTTTTTCCAGGCTTCGTCCATGTTTCTTAACACCCCCTCTCCATTCCCCAGCCAAATTAACAGACATAATAAAACTTCGTTTTATAACATAAAAAAGGGCTATGATCTTTCTTAATTTTTTTTTTTTAAATTCTTTTATATTTTTTTTTGCATGAGATCTCTTGCTATCAATCTATCTATGTGTGTATATGCATATATATATATATATATATATACACATATTGTATTTATCTCCTCCCCTTTTACTTCAATCATTTGTTTTTATAAGCTTATTAAATAGATTATTATTGATCTAGTCAACTCTCTTGAAACTGACTGAACTTAACCCTGGTTTATGACAAAAAAACATGTGAGCAAGGAATTCAGTACCCTATTAAAATAAAGACGTTTACAGCACACACCTACAACCTATGTAGGTTTAGCTGGCCACCTATAAGGTTACTTCTCATGTTTTTTTATAAAGGGGGCCTATCAGGTAAAGCAATGTGAAATGCAATGTCTTGCTCAAGAAAACAACACGACACACCACCCTGCCCAAGAATTGATCCCACGATCATATGATCATGGGTCAAATACCTTAACCATCAGGCCACAACTGTTCAAGGATATCTTTCAATGATGGAGGCACATGACTTAGTGGTTAGAGCATTGGTCTTGCAATCGAAAGGTGAGTTCAATTCTCAGACCGGGTGGTGTGTGTTTCCTTGAGCAAGACACTTTATTTCACATTGCTCCAGTTTACTCAGCTGTAGAAATGAGATGATAGGGACTGGGGTCACTATCATTCCACTGCAAAGTAGTCGTGGACGTGTAGGCGCCACGGAAAAAAAAGCACCCAGCCCACACTGTAAATGAAGTTGGTGTTAGGAAGGGCATCCAGCTGTAGAAATCAAGCGAGAATCGGTCCCCGTCCCACCCTTGCAAGCAGGGAAAAAGCGGACGTAAAATGATGAAACGAGAGATCTTTATCCTCTTCAGGAAAAGAGGAATTAATAGAATGTTTATCTGAAAACCTTTCAATTTGATTTTATATGTTCCAAACACCAGCTTAAGAAATCGTTCCAGATCTACGATATAAAACTTTTGTTTTTTAAATATGTATTTATCTAAAAACCTTTCACAAGAACTTTTTTTTATAACTCTTAGCATCCTCTAATGATTTTGCAGAAAATTTCTAGAAAGAGGTTTATTAATTCAAATGTTTATAGTATCTTTACAAATGGACAGATCATTGTGGAAATTTACAGTATTAGATTAAATTCTTCAATTTCTCATGTGATGCAGTCAGTGTTAATTTGTACTTTTCAAGAATGATCTGTCCTTGTGGTTTCACATTAAGAGTTAACCTCTAGAGGACAGTCACAGCAGTCTATCAGCTTGCCGTTTTCCTGCGTAAAATATGAAATCACCAATTTCTTCAAGTATATGTGTGTGTGTGTGTATATGTATATATATATATATATAGAGAGAGAGAGAGAACGAGATTAGGTGATTCAGTAGATTTGTGGTTTACTGAGGAAGGTACCAATATTAGCACTCTATGCTATAGCAGAGTGTATACGTTGAGAAGAACAAAATGAGGTTTCACATTGAGGTTTTTACTGATTAGGCTCAGTTATGATTGTTTCACAAGTATGTGGCCCAGGATCCATATAGACCCGATTCAAGCCTCGATCTGCTCATCACACTTGTGCATTTTTTTTAGCATTCACATTATATATATACTATTATATTTCATGGTAAAGGCTTTACCTCACATAATATCGAATCTATGAGATTTTGAAAGTATTTATTTTGAGAACAATAACTTAACATCAGTTTGAGCGACCTGTTACAGCCAGTTTCAACAGAAAGGTAGAGAATTCTGGCCGGTTTCACATTAAAGGGTTAACTAGGCAAAACCAGAATCTTATCTATAATGTGTGTCTGTTATATATATATATATATATATATATATAAGTAATGTGTAAAACTAATGTTGATAAAGAAACTAATATGTTTAATGGTTGTTTAACATTGTGCCCTGTACTACCTGGTGGTTTTATCCATATCTGGGTGCTATGAGGCAAGCAGTTCCATTTAAACCTTTTAATACCAAACCAGCTCTGGTTCTATGAAATATAGCCACCTATTTTAAAGGGTTCTTGTTTAACCCTTTACCATTTACATCACTCTATATTTACTAATATATTTTCGTGGTAAAGGCTTAATTTCATATAATATCGAATCTATGAGATTTTGAGAACAATACCGTAACATCAGTATGAGCGGCAATTTACTGCCGGTTTGAACAGAAAGAGGTGAGAGAATTCTGACTGGATATGACCGGTTTAAATGCTAAAGTGTTAAATTAAATACCTTCCATAACAATTTTATATAAACAATTTTTGTTTTATTACAAATAATATCTTAGTAATGAAATGATCATAATTTCAGTGAATTCTTCATTAACTCTTTTGTTACCAACCCTACTAAAACTGAATCTGGTTTTATGACATTATGGAGGTATGGCTCACAATTGTCACTTGTGACATGGAGATATGACTAACAATAGTTACTTGTGACATTATGGAGGTATTGTTAATGATAGTTACCTGTGACAGTAATGTCATGGTAACCACAGAATTTGTAATTCTAATTGAGAATTTCACTGTTTGTACAAGTCACCTCTAGGCAGAGTTTGTTAAAATGTCAGATATAAAGGTTTGTGGTTTTTGTACTGGATCTTTACAATCACTAAGTTCAACTGAAGTTAATAAGGAAGTTAGTTATATTACTAAATCCTTCCAAACTATTGATTATTTTCAAAATTATCTATACACCATGGACTGTCTTTCATTGGAAAGTGTTTATATTTATCTAAAAACCTTCCATCAATATTTTTATGTAAGAAGCTCTGTTATGTTGTATTCCAAACACCAACTGAATGATGTCCACTATTATAGCCTTGAGTGAAATTTGGTAGGTGGAAACAACTGAAGCCTGTCCATGTTTACGTTTGTGTCTGTGTTTATGTCCTGTACTTTCCACCTGTTGAGAAATCTCTGGTATTCTGCTGTAGCTGTTCTCTCCACCAACACGAAAATCAGGATGTTCAAGGTCTCTTGTGGAGCCTGTTTTACTACATGGGGCAGGTGTGAAACCTGTTTTACTACATGAAGCATGTACGAAACCTCTTTTACTACATGGGGCAGGTTAGAAACCTGTTTTGTTATACAGGACAGACGTAAAGACTGTTTTGTAATATGGGACAGGGACGTGGAGAACTACTATGAAGGGAATGCAGATCTTTATTAACACCTACCTCAAGAAACTTCTTTAGATTTGCTGGCCAGACATGATTAGTAACCAGGTATTCTGACAGCAAAATTGTACAGAGGTGATGGAGAACCACAGAAAAAAAGGCAAAAAGAAAGGCGTATAAATACAATACTTGGTGCTGTGGTCTGGAGGCAAAAGCAAAGAGGTTGGAAAATTCCTAGGGACAGACTGACTAGCCTAGCACTGTGACAGTTGGAGTAAACTTGATGGATATGCTCGAGAGGGACACCCGAGGCAAAACTGACCAAATTGGTGTTAAATGACTTAGAGAGGATGTCAGTCTGTCACAAGGATAACACCCAGTAGCTATTGGTACGCATGGGAAGTAAAGTGACTTGCTTAACTATCGAATGTTCAATCTGCTGGGAAATGTAACATTTTCTTGGTGTGATGGTTCCGATGTCACAATAAAATGCACCTGGTACATTCTGTAAAGTGTTAATGCCAGTGCCACAATAAGATATACTCTGTAAAGTGGTAATGTTGGTGCCACACTAAAATACACACTACAAAGAGGTAATGTCTGTGCCACAAAAAAAATACACCCAGTACACTGTAAAGTGGCAATGTCAGTACCACAAAATACACCCAGTACGCTCTGTAAAGTGGTAATATTGGTGCTACAATAAAATACAATAATGTTGGTTTCACAGTAAAATGCACCCAGTGCAATCTGTAAAGTGGTAATATTGGTGCTGCCACAATAAAATGTACCCAGCACTGTGTAGGGTGGTAATGTTGGTCCAATCTGTAAAGCAATAGTTCCGGTGTCACAAAATGCATCCAGTACACTCTGTAAAGTAGTAATGTTGATGCCACAAAATGCACCCAGTACATTGTAATGTCAGTGCCATAATAAAATACACCCAGTACACTCTGTAAAGTGATAGTTCTGGTGCCACAGTAAAATGCACCCAGTACACTATAAAGTGATAGTTCTGGTGCCACAATAAAATATACCCAATATACTCTGTAAAGTGGTAATATTGGTGCTGCCACAATGAAATACACCCAGTACACACTGCAGGGTGGTAATATTGGTGCCACAATAAAATATATGGTGTATACTCTGTAAAGAGGTAATGTTGGTTCCACAATAAAATACACCCAATACACACTTACAGTGTGTATTGGGTGTATTTTATTGTGGTAATGTTGATGCCACAATAATACACTCAGTACACTGTAAAGTGGTAATGTTGGTGTCACAAAAAAATACACTCTGTAAAGTTATAGTTGCAAAGTTGTTTTTTCCAATGTCTGTTTAGTTTTGTTTGCCTTTTTAATGCGTTTTTATGATGATTATTATTTTTTTTTTTTTTTTTTTTTTTTTTTACAAAATAACATTTTTTTGCAGGAACAGTGGTTTTGTTGCAGTCAGTGCTGGAATGGAAAGGAACAGATCTTAATTGATTCCTTCAACTAGTGTTCGAGTTGTTTGCTGAACAGAACAGAATTGTGAGTAAGCCAAATAAAACAAAAATACCCCAAAATATCTTCTATTTCCAAAGGGGGACACTTAAGCTGTGTCAAAGACACAATGACCTTCTACTGCTGGTGCCTCCCTAAAATACACTCAGGGTGGAGCATAAATATTTCCAAAGGGAGACACTTGAGCTGTTTCAAAAACGCAAAGACCTGCTACTGCCACAATAAAATACACCCAGTGCGCTCTGTAATGTGGTAGTGCTGGTTCCTCCATAAAATACACCCAGGGTGGAGCATATATATTCCCGAAGGGGGACACTTCAGCTGTGTCAAAGACACAACAATTTAGTGCTGGTGTCACCATAAAATGCACCCAGTGTGGAGCATAAATATTTCTGATGGGTGACACTTCAGTTTTCAAAGACACGATGAGCTAATGCTAGTGCCACCAAAAAATACACCCAGGATGGAGTATATATATTTCCAAAGGAGGGCACTTGAGCTGTGTCAAAGACAATGACCTTCTACTGCTGGTGCCTCCCTAAAATACACTCGGGGTGGAGCATAAATATTTCCAAAGGGGGACACTTGAGCTGTGTCAAAGACAATGACCTTCTACTGCTGGTGCCTCCCTAAAATACACTCAGGGTGGAACATAAATATTTCCAAAGGGGGACACTTGAGCTGTGTCAAAAACGCAAAGACCTGCCACAATAAAATACACCCAGTACACTCTGTAATGTGGTAGTTCTGGTTCCTCCATAAAATACACCCAGGATGGAGTATATATATTTCCAAAGGGGGACACTTGAGCTGTGTGTCAAAGACACCACAATCTTCTGTTGCTGTTATCACAATAAATTATACTCTGTAATGTGGTAGTGTTGGTGCCTCCATAAAATACACCCAGTACACTCTGTAATGTGATAGTGCTGGTGCTTCCTTAAAATACACCCAGGGTGGAGCATATATATTTACGAAGGGGACACTTGAGTTGTCTCAAAGACAACAATCTTGTGCTGGTGCCACAATAAAATACACACAGTACACTCTGTAATGTGGTAGTGCTGGTGGCCCCATAAAATGCACTCTGTAAAGTGTGAGGCATGAATGCTGACTCGTCTGAGAGGTCAGTAGCTCTTATTAAGTATTGGCTTGGTCTGACCCATGTTAGCAGGGAAAACGGACATTGAATGATGAAATTGTAGCTCTGACCATCTCATTATCCAACTTGTCTGGATGTGATTTGAATATTTCTAGCAAATCGAGTGGTAGGGAGAGTATAGAGGCTGTAGAGCGCCAGTTGAAATGATATGTTGTATTTAGTGACATCGTATGATCTGTATTGTAATCCCACCAAGATCAAACTAGGCTTCTTGTCTTTCTGGGTGAACCAGGGAGTCAACAAGTTAAATAACAGTCAAGTACCACCACTGCTGCTCTTCTGTCTCCGTCCTTTAGTCCTCACACACATTCTTTCTGTCTTACCACCCTCCTGACCCCTTTTACCACACCCTCTCCCCCCGGTATAAAATAAACATTAAAGGTAATAAAAACATTTGTACTGAGATGATGCAGGTAGGAGTTATATATCCCTGATTCAGGTAAGTAAGAGTTATCCGTTCTTGAAGGACTGTGATGAATGGAGAGCTGCTGTACTGAATAGGACCCGTCCCACCCTTGCAAGCAGGGAAAAGCAGACGTAAAATGATGATTATGATAGAAACTGGAACATTTTTCTCGGGGAGTTCATTATACTCTGAAGAAGTTAAGTTCTGTAATAAACAATCGCAACAAAAAAAAAAATCAAAACAAAGATTACCAGGTAAATAACTTTTTCATTACCTTCATCTTACCATCCATTTTTCATTGTTTAGCCTTATATCACTTTCCACATTATATATTATATACAACCTGGCATTGCCCACAACAGGACAACCCATCTAACCCATGCTAATGTGGAAAAATGGACGTAAAATGGTGGTGATGATAATGATGAATGCTTCAAGCAAACTACATTTCATTATCTAAAAAATTGTTTTGATTCATTTTTTTCTATTCCCCCTCCCCTTCTTTCTGTTCCCCACCCACCCATTATTAATTTGGTTGTAAAAAAAAAAAAGCATTCAAAAATTATCCCCGAAAATGATGGAGGGTTTGTGGTAGGGTCTGTACTTTTAGAATTTAACCCTTTTGATTCCAAACTATTTCAAACTGTCCCTGGTTCTACAATATAAAGCTGTTTGTTGTATGTATGGTATATATATGGTCCTGTGACTCCTAGGGGGGTTGTAAGGGCAATATATTGACATACAGCGTTTCTGGGCTTTTTTCTTTTTAAAAAAACCTGGCAGAGCACATCTCTCCAGGCCTGAATACAACAGATTTCTTCCAGAGAAGGATAAATAATGAGTGAAAGGGAGTGAGAAAGAGATATAGAGGAAGAATTGACTCCAGTACTAGACTTGTACTTATTTTTAGCTACCTTAAATGGATGAAAGGTAAAGTTGACTTCAGCAGGATTTGAACTCAGAGAGCAGAAAGTCGGAACGAATATTGCAAAGCATTCCATCCGACAATCTAAGGACTCTGTCAATTTTCCACCCTAAAGCTGTTTATAAACTTTATATTTATCTAAAAACCTTCAATCATGAACACTTGTTAAGTTATGTTCCAAACATCAGATTGGTAGTAAGTTAGTTATATCTATCAAAGTTATGGATTATTTTATAATCTCAGATTATATGATATGTCTTTCATTAGAAATATGGTAAAGAAAGGGTTACGACAGCTAACTAGCTGGGTCGGTAGAGCCTCACACAGAATATCCTGTGGCATTTATTCTTATACCTCCTCTGCACTTTAAGTTCAAACCCTGGCTTTTCTGGGAGTTGAGGAAATAAGGTGCCACTCCAATAGGGGCTGTGGATTGGCAGAGTGTTGAACGAGAAGGATGCCTTTGTGGTTGTTATTAGTTTTGACATTTTGGGTTCTGAGTTCAAATCCCTGTTGAGTCAACTTTTACCTTTCATTTGTTCAGGGATTAATATAATATAATACATGACTAGGATTGGTGGAATTAGTGGAGCGACAGATGAACTAGATGAGTTGTGAATGGTATATATAGTCCTGACCATGGGACCCCAACTGATTATAAAAGCTGCAATGGGTTTAGTAGACTGTGGTTGTCTGTTACTTCAATTGATGATGATGATGATTTCATTTATAGTTGTTATTGAATAAAAAATATTAAACTTATAAGGAGTTTTAGGGCCTTTTTTTTTACTGTATTGCCTTGTTCTTTTTTTTTTATTGTTTGTGTAGTCCTGGTGAAAACAGCCATTAACCCTTTAGCATTTAAACTGGCCATATCAGGTCAGAATTCTCTGACCTCGTTCTGTTCAAACTGGCTGTAAGCGGCTGTCCATACTGACATTAAGGTATTGTTCTCAAAATAAATAATGTCAAAATCTCATAGATTTGATATTATGTAAGATGAAGAAGCCTTTACTGCAAAAATACAATAGTATATATTGAGTAATGTTAAAGGGTTAAAGAGTGATAATGGAAGCAGTGGCTGGGTCAGGTCATGATTCTCTACACTTCTTTATGCAGTTGTCATCTTCCATACACATCACATATCCATACCAACACTGTTTTCTCCCTTGCAACACTGCATCTAATTCCTCTTTTGGCAAGTATTTCTATCAACTGCTTCATGTTAGGTGGTTCATGTAAACTGACATTGCACATTCATGGGGCATACTTGCTTTATTTCTTTTTAGCCTTCTCTCATTCTTTTGTTACTTATTAAATACTAGCAAAAGAACCTGTCGTTGCTGAGCACACCTATCGCCACTAAATTAAGACCTCCTCTCTCAACAATATGGCTGTCATTAAATAGCCCAAGATCTCTGCTATTTTAGGGGAGATCAAAATTTAAACTATATATTGACATGCTCCAGGAGCTAAATAATCTATGTATCAAATTTGAATGAAATCAGATGGCAACTGTAGAAATGCATAGACTGCATGAAGACAGACTGAAAGACATTTTCGTTTTTATATATATATAGATAATAAAAATCAAGGAAGATGGTCATGCTTGGATGGGATGACCAGGGGCTAAACATCAAATTAAGGAAGAAACAAACAAAAATAAAAACACAAAAATTGAATGAACAAAAATATTCCTTTTTTATCTTTTTCTGAAACAAAAAATATTGTTTTTTGTCTAATTCCAGTGTGTGGGGAGGGGGGTCATTTATTTATCATTTTCTTTGTTTTTTAATCTTTTGTATCTTTTGGATCAATTAGTCTTGAATATATACTAGAATTGTACATGTGAATGTTATATATCTTTGTAAGTGGGTGTATATATGTAAGTGTGTGTATGTGAGTGTTTATATATACATACATGGATATGGATATATATATAGATAGATAGGTAGGTATAATATAGATAGATAGGTAGGTATAATGTATATATATAGATAGGTATGTGTGTATGTATGTATATATATATAGGTATATATACACACATGCACACACATATATATACATACATACACACACACACACATATATATATATATATAAGCAGCACTGAGTAGTAAAGAAGGTTGCTTTACAAATGGAAACTGTGTGGAAGCCTGTTAGACGGATTGTATCATATATATATATATATGACAGTCATCTTCAGTTCCACCACAGAAGGTGAAGTAGAATGGTTGCGAGAAGTAAAGAGACAAAGTTGCGAAGAGAACAACTGGCAGAAGAAACACAGTGTTTGTCCCCTTTTATGGGTCCCTGTCTTACACAAGAGGAATACCCCATAGCCACTGCTATGAAGTTCTGTTCCCTGACACCAGTAAAGATGTGTGACATCGGCCCTCGTGCATAGGCAACCACGTCTTTGCCTCCATGTGTTTCATCCCTCTTCAGTACAGCACTCTGTTGTTGGTAATTATTTGCACCTGAAAATAGTAAATAATAAATAATAGTAAAAATTGTTTCTACTTTAGGCACAAGGCCAGCAATTACCCAGTGCATTACTGGTACTTTATTTCATCGACACCGTAAGGATGAAAGGCAAAGTCAACCTCGGCAGGATTTGTACTTAGATCGTAAAGGGACGTAACTATGCTGGAAAGCATGGTGTCCGACCCTCTAGCGATACTGCCAAATAGTAAATAATAATGATAATAATGATTTCATTTATTGGCCACAAAGGCCAACAAGTAGAGGACAATATAAAGACATGGACAGTGGGGGGGGGGGGTTACAATAAGCTTGAGTAAAAGTGCACAATAGTAAAACCAATTTAACAATGAAAATATAAAATAAACATAAAACATTTAAACATTTAAAGCTGTATATAGCTATGGTGTGGCCACACTTAGAATTTGCATCACCAGTCTGGAACCCCTATCTTGTTCAGAACATTGACCGCCTGGAAACTGTTCAGAGACGTGCAACCAAGTTAATACCCTCCATCAGGCATCTACCACACTGTGAACGCTTTTCTTCCCTGGGCATGGGATACATTGAAGCTCCAACGTCTGGCAATGGACTTGGTAAACACCCACAAAATCATTAACCATCTTGCCAACAACAACCCTGAGCACCTTTTTGATTTCCATGTGTCTAACACACGTGGACATGCCTACAAAATCAGAAAACAGTACAGCTCCCATGACTTTAGGAAACATTTTTTCACGCTCAGAGTTGCTGAAGCATGGAACAAACTACCTGTATGAGTTGTTAGCTGTCGAGACACTGCATCCTTTAAAACCTCCATGCTTCCTGAGATTCGCCAACACTACACCTGATGTTCCCGCTCCATTTACACGCGCACATGTATTTCGTGACTCGTATGCTGTTTATTTTCCTGACATTTTTACATTATTCTATGTACTGTACATGCACCTTTGATGAGTTGTAGTGCACATGAGCACTGTACACAATAATTTCATTATTATTATTATTATAACAAAATAAATTCCCCAATTGGGGGGGGGGGCAACTCAGGTACCCCAACAAACCTGAACCACCCGACGCTTCTAGGGCACCCCGCTCCTCCTCAAATTAACCAGCCTAGAGGTGGATAGTTGATTAATTTGAGGATGGTTTCTACTTTTGGCACAAGGCCAGCAATTATCCCAGTGCATTACTGGTACTTTATTTTATCGACCCCGTAAGGATGAAAGGCAAAGTTAACCTCGGCGGGATTTGAACTCAGAATGGCAAGAGCCGTAACTCTATGTGTCAAAGCATGGTGTCCGACTTTCTACTGATACTGCCAATCCACCTAATGGTTTCTGATTTAGGCACAAGGCCAGTAATTTTTGGGGGAAGGGAAAGTCAGGACTGTGGAAAATAAAAAAATTACTTTGTGCAGGTAAGATGATACCGTACCCAGTATCATCTTACCCGCACGAAGTCGTTTTCCTCGCTGTAAAACGAAAGTGTGCATTCTCCATTGAGTGAGGGAGGAAACGCCCAAAGCTATGTTCATTCTATTCAACTTGCTTTCACCACCTAATATACACACACACACACATATATATATATTTATAAATATAAATTCAGCGAGAATCGCATTTCGGCGGCTAGAAAAAGCAAAACGAAACGCAAAATCGTAGTTATGCTGGCAAGCGCTCCAATAGTTAAAAAACTAGAGCTAAACAATATGTTAAAACGCCATACAAACTGAAAAAGTGGTCAACCAACCACCTAAGCCAAAAAATATATATTTATATACATATGTCTATTTATGTGTACGTAACATACACGCACATAATAATAATAAAATATTAAAGAGAGACATGGCTTAGTGGTTAGAGTATTGGCCTTGCAATCGAAAGGTTGTGAGTTCAATTGTCAGACCGGGTGATGTGTTGTTTCCTTGAGCAAGACACTTTATTTTCACATTGCTCCAGTTTAAAGTGGTCGTGGAGGTGCCACGGCAAAAAAGCACCCAGCACTCACTGTAAATGAGGTTGGTGTTAGGAAGGGCATCCAGCTGTAGAAATCAAACCAGAATCAGGTCCCGTCCCACCCTTGCAAGCAGGGAACAGCGGACGTAAAATGAAAGAAAGAAATGAGACAAATCTTGTTTAATTAATGTTTTTAGAAGAACTATACAACAATAAAAATGATAGGTAACTGATGTCGCTTTTGCATCAATCGTATGAAATTGATTATCTTATGCAATAAGGTAATCAATTTCACTCTTTACAAGATTTGTCTCCCTTGCTCCATTTACGCAGTATATGTATAGACAAACGCATACAAACTCATGATCATACACTCACATAAACATGCATACATACACACCCATACACTCACACACACACACATATATATATATATTTTTACAGTAATAATAATAATGTTTCTAATTTTGGCACAAGGCCAGCAATTAACCCAGTGCATTACTGGTCGTTTATTTTAAGGATGAATATGCAAAGTTAACCTCGATACGATTTTAATTCAGAACGTAAAGGGTCATAACTCTGCTGCAGAGCATGGTGTCTGACGCTCTACTGATACTGCCAAATGATAATAATAATAATGATTTCATTTATTAGCCACAAGGGCCGACATGTAGGGGACAATACAAAGACAGGGACAGTGGGGGTTTACAATAAGGTCGAGTAAAAGTGCACAATGGCAAGACTAATTTAACAATGAAAATATAAAAATATAAAATAAACTATGCATAAATATAACAAAATAAATTCTCCGATAGGGGGTGGACGACCCTGGGGTGATTCGGGTACCCCACCAATCCTGAACCACCCTGCGCTTCTAGGGCACCCAGGAGAGCACCCCTCTCCTCAATTTAGCCAGCCTATAGGCGCATGGTCAGAGTAGGCCCATTCACACGAGCCATTCTCGCCACATTCACCCACCTTTTAGCAAATGTACTGGGGGGCAGCACTTCTCTCTCCACCCTCACCCTCCTTTCCAGGTGAAACTTGAAGAAGTTGATGAGGGATTGGCCGAAGAGAAAAGTGTCTGTCTTTAGTCCTTTCAACCTGGTCCACCATATAATCTCTTTCGCAACTGCCACCAGACAGAGGAAAATGTCCTGCTCTTCCTGACCTAAGGAAGGTGGCGGCTCGATCCTCACTATGGACTCGGCCGATAGCCGGATTCGTTCCACACGCGACAGTAGCTGTTTGACATAACTCCACAAGTCAGTAATGCACGGACATTGGACAAGTGCGTGCAGAACGGTTTCGTCGTTCTGTGCGCATCTTGGGCAGGTCCGTCTGACAGCACTTCCGTGCCTGTAGAGTTTATCCCGAACCGGCAGTGCCCCCCGGTAGCACTGCCAAGCGAGGGATTTCTGGAAATTGTCCATCGTCCCCGGCTCAAAAGTCCTCCAGTACAGACTGGTCAGTTCGACTTCGTCGAGGCCCAAAGCTTCTCCGAGTGTGTCATCGCACTTGCCCACCACTAATCCTCTATAGAACTCGAGAGTGGAAGTTCCACTGATCGCATTGCCCGCTTGGTAGAAGGCAGTGAGTGCCTGGCAACATTCCAGGTGCCAGTCACCCAGTCTCGGTCTCTTCTTGACCCAGGACTGCAGCTCAGTCAAAGAAATGAGCTGCGGAAAGGCCCGTCTGATAAACGGCGACCACACCTGTTCACCATTGAGGCAGAATATCTGGAGATGTCGCAGTCTCAACGCATGTCTGCGCATCATTAGCCACGGCATGCCCAGCCCTCCGCGTAGAGGGTGCTGGCAGCAGATGGACCGCCTCACCAACGGAACTTGTCCCCTCCACAAGAATTTGAAGAGGAGCCGTTCCAACTTGACGAGGCGCGGACGGGGGCAAGGCACGACGGTTAGGCGGTAGTAGATGACGGACGCGATGTACGCATTCGCCACCTCCGCGCGACCTTTCAGTGATAGCTTCCTCCCAGCCCATTTTTGGGTGAGACTGGCTACTCTGCTCGTTACCTCGTCCTAATTCTTTTCCACCTGGAGGTCTGGTCCGAACCAAACCCCAATCAACTTTACTGGTCCGTCCGTCCAGCGCCCCACGACGCTGTTGGACGGCATGGGCCTGCCTCTCCAGGTTCCGAGCTGCAAGCCCACCGACTTTTCCGGGTTAAGTTTTGCTCCTGTCAACCTTTCATATTCCTTCAATAAGGTGCCGACCACCTCGATTTCTGAGGTGTTCGACACCATCACGGTGATGTCGTCCGCATAAGCCGACGCCGCCTTTCCACGTCCCGGTTCGAGCGGGATGCCCTGCAACAGCTCCAGCTTCCGCAGTAAAGGCTCGAGAGTCAATACGTACAGAAGGGAAGAGAGAGAGGGCACCCTTGACGGACCGATCGGGAGAGCCGGATTGGTTCCGAGTGGTGGCCATTAACCTTGACCACCGAGCGTGTGCCGCTGTGCATTGCAACGATGATAATAATAATAATAATAATAATAATAATAACAACAATAATAATAAAAAAGAAAAGGAAACAAAATAAAATAAAATATATATATAAAACAAAGAAGGTGTGGTAAGAAACCAGGTGGACCATAACGCACCAGAGTACTCAATACTTAAGGTAGTAGAGTAGGTAATAGGGAAAAGAGTCGAGACCCCGACGGCGGAGCTCCGGCTGTTTTGACAGCTAAGCGTTCGGATCTAGCTGTCGAAACAGCCGGAGCTCAGCTGTTGGGGTCCTGACTCTTTTCCCTACACACACACACACACACACGTGTGTGTGTGTGTAGGGAAAAGAGTCAAGAGTATAGTATATATATAAATACGCATGTACAAGTAGTATATATATATATATATATATATATACTACTTGTACATGTGTATTTATATTATATACTATATACATATATATATATGTGTGTGTATGTATATATAGATAGATAAATGCATATGTGCAGACGTAAAATGATGATGATGATATATTATATGAAAGCAGTGTCAGTGTGTCTTCCTGGCCATGTAACTACGAAGTGTGAATGAAAAGAACCACTGTGATTACGTACTTGTGTTAACATTTGTCAAGTTTTCACGAGGAGTTTGGTAACCAGGACCATTTCCATACACTAGAATGGTCATCGGCTTCTTGTCTGTAGGACCCTCACCTGGTTTAAAATTTGACACTTTACCTGGAATAGAAGTATGAAAATAAGTACCAGCTGTAGCTGGGGAGGGGAGTTAACTTTGCGATGGTCTGGCATCCTGTCCAGGGGGGGGGGGGTTTAGTCTTGTACTCTGTGTCACTTAACGTCAAGGAAACCAAGAAAAGCGTTGGTTTAATGAGTCTCGAGGACTTGTGACAGATTTAAAATTTTTACAGATACCTGTTCACCGTCTAGCTTCATGTGTATACATCAACAGCGAATAATAATAACCTGGCCACTGAGAGCTGAGGACATGCGCAAACTCGAAGTGTTTGACCATCATTGTTTACGCCGCATCCTTAGTGTTCGCTGGCAACAATTCATCTCGAATTCTGCAATCCGTGCATGCTCAAAATCTCCTCCCTCCAGCAGGCTCTTCTCACGGGGCGTCTTCGCAGGCTTGGTCAGGCTCTCCGTCGACAACCGGGCGACTTCATCCGCGAAGCCATTCATCCATCTCCTCCGTTGGGATGGAGGAAACGTCGTGGAGGCCAACTGAAAACGTGGCTTAGGTGAGGCAAGACGTTGAGCTGATCTTAGGCCCACGCCTGTGTGGCGTTCGGCGATGGAACCGCGAATAGCTGACACTCATATCTTCGATAGCGTCGGACCGTCGTGCTTGGTCGGCCTTCATTCGGGATACGGTAAATTCGTTGGACGGAGCCGGCTCAATCGACCCAGGGTGAATGCCGCCACAAGAACAAGAGAGAGATAAAATAATAATAATAATTGTTTCTACTATTGGCACAAGGCCAGCAATTATCCCAGTGCATTACTGGTACTTTATTTTATCGACCTCGTAAGAATGAAAGACAAAGCTAACCTCGACAGGAATTGAATTCAGAACGCAAAGAGCCATAACTCTATGCTGCAAAGCATGGCGTCTGACGCTCTACCGATACTGCCAATATTAAAAAACAGCCCTCTTTTTTGGAACACTTCAAAAGGCATGCTTGCTGGAAACAGCAAGAACCCTCCGATACGTCCTGAATATCTGAGACTGCAGGTAGCGGCTTGATGTTCATTTGAACACACTTTCCAGCTAAATAACCTCAATGACTGAGACTACAAGAAAATAATTATTTCTACTTTTGGCACAAGGCCAGCAATTATCCCAGTGAATTACTGGTACTTTATTTTATCGACCCCGTAAAGATGAAAGGCAAAGTTAACCTCGGCGGGATTTGAACTTAACTTGCCTTTCATCCTTACAAGGTAAAGGTTTCTTATATAGGCACAAGGCTAGCAATTTGGAAGCAGGGGAAAGTGGATTAATTCGACCCGAGTGCATGACTGATACTTTATTTTACCGACCCCTTAAGGATGAAAGGCAAAGTCAACCACCCAAAGTCAATCCACCCAAAAGTAATAATAGTTTTATTTATTGGCCTCAAGGGCCGCCATATAGGGGTCAATACACTAGACAGGGACAGTGGTGGTTTACATATACGACGTGTTAATTATATAAATAACAATAACAAAATAACAATAAAAATACAAGGAAAATTCCCCAATAGGGGGCATAACCCCCTGGGTTCACTCAGGTACCCCAACAATCCTGAGAGTACCCTCAAATTCACCCACCTGCAGGTGTATGATCAGAGTAGGTCCACTCACACGGGGCCATTCTCGCCACATTCACCCACCTTTCAGAAAATGTACTGGGGGGCAGCACTTCTCTCTCCACCCTAACCTTCCTTTCCGAGTGAAATTTGAAAAAATTGATGAG
Source organism: Eledone cirrhosa (assembly GCA_964016885.1). NCBI lineage: Eukaryota > Metazoa > Mollusca > Cephalopoda > Octopoda > Eledonidae > Eledone > Eledone cirrhosa. The sequence goes on from OZ024761.1 coordinate 29,972,001, forward strand.
GGATTGGCCGAAGAGAGAAGTGTCTGTCTTCAGTCCTTTCAACCTGGTCCACCATACAACCTCTTTCGCTACTGCCACCAGACAGAGGAAAATTGTCTGCCCTTCCTGGCCAAAAGAAGGCGACGGGTTGATCTTCATTATGGACTCGGCCGATAGCCGGATCCATTCTACACGCGACCACCCAAGAGTAGTAATTGTTTCTACTTTTGGCACAAGGCCAGCAATTATCTTTATTTTACCCCGTAAGGATGAAAGGCAAAAAGTTAACCTCGGCGGGATTTAAACTGAGACCATAAAGGACCGTAACTCTTTGCTGCAAAGCATGGTGTCCAACCCTCTACCGATACTGCCAAACCAACAAAGTGTAATAATTGTTTCTAGTTTTGGCACAAAGCCAGCAATTACCCAGTGCATTACTGGTACTTTATTTTAACGACCCCGTAAGGATGAAAGGCAAAGTTAACCTCGGCGGGATTTGAATGATTTCATTTATTGGCCACAGGGGCCGACATATAGGGGACAATACAAAAGACTGGGACAGTGGGGTTTTACAGAAAAATCGAGTAAACAATATGAATAACAATAACAAAGTAACAAGAAAAATACAGCAAGAAAAATTCCCCAATAGGGGGCATGACCACCCAGGGTTCGCTCAGGTACCCGAGTTCAAGAGTAATAATAAAAATAATCACCTAAGATATCAGTTCCTCTGTTTGGATATCCTGCAATATTAAAGACATGGGAGTGGTCAGCTGTTACTACAATCAAGGTATCTTCCTCACTTGTCATTTCCACACCGCGTGCGACGGCGTCGTCAAAAAAGCTCAGCTCTGTCAATGCCCTTTTGGCGCTGTTGCGATGATGACCATGGTCAATTCTGCCTCCTGAAATTGATATTGATAATAGTAGTAGTAGTAGTAGTAGTAGTAGTAGGGTGGTGGTGGTTGTGGTGGTGGTAGTAATAGTAGTAGTAGTAGGGTGGTGGTGGTTGTGGTGGTAGTAGTAGTAGTAGTAGTAGTAGTAGTAGTAGAGGTGGTGGTGGTAGTAATAGTAGTAGTAGTAGGGTGGTGGTGGTGGTGGTAGTAGTAGTAGTAGTAGTAGTAGTAGTAGAGTGGTACTGTTGGTGGTAGTAGTAGTGTAGTAGTAGTAGTAGTAGTAGTATTATTATTATTATTAGTAGTAGTAGTAGTAGTAGTAGTAGTAGGGTGGTACTGTTGGTGGTAGTAGTAGTAGTAATAGTAGTAGGGTGGTACTGTTGGTGGTAGTAGTAGTAGTGTAGTAGTAGTAGTAGTAGTAGTCGTAGTAGTAGTAGTAGTAGTAGTAGTAGTAGTAGTAGTAGGGCGGTGGTAATAGTAGTAGTAGTAGTAGTAGTAGTAGTAGTAGTAGTAGTAGTAGTAGTAGTAGTAGCAGTAGTAGTAGTATTAGTGTAGTAGTAGGGTGGTACTGTTGGTGGTAGTATCAGTAGTAGTAGTAGTAGTATTGTTTTCTAATTTAGTAACTTTATTTTAATGCACATACATTCCATGGTTGGATACACTTCCTAACACCAACCACTTTACAGAGTGTACTAGGTGTATTTTATCATAAGACGAGCACTACCACTTTACAGAGTGTACTGGGTGTATTTTATCATGATACCAGCACTACCACTTTACAGAGTGTACCGGATGTATTTTATCATGGTAACAGCATTGCCATTATACAGAGTGTACTGGGTGTATTTTATCATAGTACCAGCACTACCACTTTACAGAGTGTACTAGGTGTGTTTTATCATGGTACCAGCACTACCACTTTACAGAGTGTACTAGGTGTATTTTATCATGGTACCAGCACTACCATTATACAGAGTGTACTGGGTGTATTTTATCATGGTACCAGCACTACCATTATACAGAGTGTACTGGGTGTATTTTATCATGGTACCAGCACTACCACTTTACAGAGTGTACTAGGTGTGTTTTATCATGGTACCAGCACTACCACTTTACAGAGTGTACTAGGTGTATTTTATCATGGTATCAGCACTACCATTATACAGAGTGTACTGGGTGTATTTTATCATGGTACCAGCACTACCACTTTACAGAGTGTACTAGGTGTGTTTTATCATGGTACCAGCACTACCACTTTACAGAGTGTACTAGGTGTATTTTATCATGGTACCAGCACTACCACTATACAGAGTGTACTGGGTGTATTTTATCATGGTACCAGCACTACCACTTTACAGAGTGTACTAGGTGTGTTTTATCATGGTACCAGCACTACCACTATACAGAGTGTACTGGGTGTATTTTATCATGGTATTATGTATTAAGATAGATTTTCAAATTTACCTTCTACGAGCAGGAAGAATCCTTTCGGGTTTCTTCTGAGGATTCTAATGGCTTTGTCTGTCATCATCATTAAGTTGGGGTCATCGTTTCCTTCTTTTCTATCGACTTCATATTTTAAATGGGAGGGCTCAAACAACCCTGTAAACATATTTAGGGATTTAGATATTAACAGAGATGTAGGAGTTGAGTGTGAGATGGGACGGTTTTAGAAATAATTGTTTCTACTTTTGGCACAAGGCCAGCAATTATCCAGTACATTACTGGTACTTTATTTTATCGACCCCGTAAGGATGAAAGGCAAAGTTAACCTCGACGGGATTTGAACTCAGACCGTAAAATGATGTGTGTGTGTGTGTGTGAGTGTGAGTATGTGTGTGAGAATGTGTCTTCGTGTGAGTCTGTGTATGTATGTGAGGGCGTGTATATGTGTGAGTGTGTGTATGTGTGGGAGTGTATGTGTGTGAGTGTGTGTATGTGTGGGAGTGTGTGTATGAGTGTGTGTATGCATATATATGTATAATAGTTGACTAAACACGTGCTTTCCTTCTGTAAATGTTTTTTTTTTTTCCTTTCTTCCTCTTCTCACTCTCATCTGTCTTTCTATTTCTTCTTTTATCTCTAATTCTATCATCTGATGAACCATTAAAGACATGAGTGTAATGAAGGCAGCTGGACCATCTGGTATCTTCTTCTTCACCCACTTATTTCTGAGAGGGTCGTGTCCTCAAACACTCCTTCTAGCGGGTCTTGTCAGAAGCAACCATTTCCATCTGGCCGGATCCCCAAGCAAGACCAGCCGGGCTTATGGACATTATCCAACCATCTTGCTTTTACCGGTTGGGTTTGCCTGTAAAATCTGTCCAGAGATTCTTTTCTGAGACATTCTAACCACATGGCTATAGTATCGGAGAGTGATCTCTCAATTCGAAGAAGTAGCGGCTCTACCTGGAGTGATTCTCTGATCTCTGAGCTACACACTCTATCGAGTATAGTTGGTAAAATGTTACAAAAATCTGACTCGTTAAGTTGCAAGCTAATATCTGGCTTTTGTAGATATGAAGAAGGCTTTGAGAGGTTCCCATGCTCTGTAATCTAGTGGGAACTTAGGAAGCTAGGTGTAGATGAATGATTTATGAGGGCCATACAAGCCATGTTTAAAGGTGCAACCAGCAAGGTAAAGAGAGTACAGTGATGAATTTGAAGTGCAAATAGATAAAGAAAAATATTACTAAATATTACTAAATCCCTATAAAAGTTTCATTTTTTTTTTTAAAATGAATTTATAAAAAACACTGGCAGTGTCATATAATAGAAAACATGGCTAGAAAAATGTTCAATTTATAAGACAAGGATAATGGGGTGGGTTGGGTGAGAAAGAGGGAGAGTAATTAGATCCACTTAACCTAAAAGATAATCGGTTTTTTCTGGGTCAACATTCTCAAAATCTTTCATATTCCAAACATATGTGGAGTTTTTTTTATGTTTCATCAACCATTCCTGAATAATAAAAGAAAAATTGTGTGTGTGTATATATATATATATATATACATATATAGATATATATACATATATACATATATATATATATATATATATAAAAATCTTTACCTGGGTCCTGTATTTTCGTTGCTCTAGTGATGCGGTCGGACTGCCGACTGCTATATCTAATTTGCTAAGCTGTCTGAATATAATGTTATACTCTGGGGTCTTACCTCATCTGAGTGCTAAAGCTACAAACCGAATAAGCATACACGCTAGCTTGGCCGTATACTAGAGCTTCGTCTATGCTGTACTAAAATTTATATATATATATATATATTTATATTAAGAATATTTTTCGAAACAGCGAGCGGGTTTGAAATTATTATAAATGTAAGCTATCGCCGTAGTTTGACTAAAGAAATTAAAGAAATTATTTAGCCTGGTAGTGGGGTTAAGAACCCTCGGAGAAATGGAAAAAGATGAGTATTGACGTACCATGTAAAATACACCCAGTACACTCTGTATAGTGGTAGTGCTATATATATATATATATATATATATATATATATATATATATATATATATATATATATATATATATATATATATATATGTGTATGTATATATATATACATATATATATATGCATATATATATGCATATATATACATATGTATATATGCATATATATATATATATATGCATATATATATTTATATATATATATATATATATATATATATATATATATATATATATATATATATATATATATATATATATATATATACATATATATATGCATATATATATTTATATATATATATATATATATATATATATATATATATACATATATATATGCATATATATATTTATATATATATATATATATATATATATATATATATATATATATATATATATATGTATATATATTTATATATATATATTTATATATATATATATATATATATGTATATATATATATATATATATATATATATATATATATATATATATATATATATATATATATATATATGTATATATATATATATATATATATATATATATATGTATATATATTTAAACGGAAAAAATGAAACGATATTTCATTTCCCACTCTTAGTACGGCTGTTACTTAAATATAAGTATGTACACGTACATACATATATGTATACCGACGTACAGTAGTATGTATATATATATATATACATACATGCACACATATATATATGCACGTATGGATTCACCGAACATTTATTATAATGCTCGGTGTGTTTGTAAACAAACATCCCGTATTAAGCCGTAGTGTCTAGCAACCACTGCTGCTCGTTTGTTCAACACTGTATACATATATGTATGTACGTGTACATACTTATATTTAAGTAACAGCCGTACTAAGAGTGGGAAATGAAATATCGTTTCATTTTTTCCGTTTATCGTTTTCGGTGCACCCGGCCGATTAACCCACTCGATATGCAAATTGGGCTACTCAGCCGTTAATATGCATAAGGTAAGTATATACGTTCAACAATCTGGCAGGAAGGTATACGTTGCTGACGATAGCTAACAAGCTTGAAACTAGTACAGCGTTCCTTTGTCAGTGTTGAACAAACGAGCAACAGTGGGGGGGGGGGGGGGGGGGATTCTGAATTAATTTTTCGTAGTAGTTTTTCATATATATCGTACGAGCATTTATGTAGTTTGTATTTAGAATTTATGTATTGTAGCAGTACTCATATATATCGTATTAGTATTCATGTTTCGGGATTCTGAATTAATATTTCGTATTAGTTTCGGGACTCTGAATTATTATTTCGTATTAGTTTTTCTTTTTTTAGTATTTTAGCCCCCTACTAGTTGACCTGTCATTGTAAGATAGATTTGGCCGATTACTACTAACTCATAACATTCTTTCACTACAATCTCGTATTTAGTATTCCGTCCCACCTATTAAACTTTTTTATAGCTTAGCAGTACCAGTGAGAGATTTGATGATTGTGGAAGGGGAATAGTAACCAGAAATTGTGTTTTTTTAAATATTTTTAATATTTTAAATATTTTTCTATATATTTACTCCATATAGATTTACTTATTGTTTCAACTTCCTCCCCCACCCCTTCTCTAGTATACTTTTTTCAACCTCCTATCCTTTGAATCTGCTGTAGTTGTCACTTTCAACGCTCGACTGGGTTTCCTCCACTCCCTCTCCCTCTTTCTTCTACTGGCAAGTTCAACTACCCCTATCTTCCACAAAATGGCATGATAGAATCATGTGTCTCAACAACAAACTTTTGACCAATCCTTGTGACAATCACTTTTACCATATATGGAATTACCCCCTGAGAAGTTCGGCTATTTATTTAACAGGATAAAAATGTTCATTTAGTCCAGAATTAGCCGTCGAAACGGCTTGAGCTCAGCCGTCAGGGTCCTACTCGTTCCTATTACCCACTCTACTGCCCTAAGTATTGAGTACTTTGGTGCGTTATGGTCCATCTGGTTCCTTACCACATTTCCTTCGTTATATATATATAAACAATTAGCAGAAAGAAAAAAGATTTTTTCAGTGAAATATCAAAACATTAATTTATTTACAACACCGGTTTCTGCATTATATGCAACTTAACAATATTCTGCATATCCGCAATTGATAATGCATATAATACTGAAACCGGTATTGTAAATAAATTAATGTTTTGATATTTCATTGAAAAGTTATTTTTCCTTTCTACTAGTTGTTTTTATATATATATCAACTCGTGTGTTACTTTTCTACATTCGATATATATATATATATATATATATATATATATATATATATATAAGAGGGTGTTAAAGTTTGCTTGAAGCATTGTGAAATGTGTAAAATACGTAGTTTAGAAAGCCACAACAATGTAGATAGGAAATCTCGAGGTAGGAAGTGAATGATAGATAGGAGAAATAGGAGAAAGTGAAAATTGAGAGAGACAAAGATGAAAACAAAACAAAGGTAGAAGGGTTACCGTAGTGGAGATTTAATCCCAATATTTCGGGCTCACGCCCATCAACGGGGGAAAGTTCCAAAAAGGGGGGGAACAGGCTAAGCCGGAGAAAGTTGTGATGTCGTAGAATGAAGAATAACATGGTTGGCTGTACAAAAAGGGTTTATTTACATACAGTATTAACAATTATTTCTAACAATTATGTCTAAAAGCCGCTGATCGCTAGAAATTACATCACTTGATCTTAATTACAGTTTGCCTGATCAAATCATTGGAATACTGATCAGTATTATACATATATACTCACTCACACACACACACACATATATATGATGTATATGCACACACATTTATAATAACACATACACACAGTGACATGATCAAAGACATTTATTACAAAGATTTCCCACATATACTTACGTCAATTAAGGTCCTGTTGTCGAGTCTGTAGCCAGTTTTGTTGGCATATTCTGGGTCATTGTCTATTTTGGGCATAAAATAACTTCGACCTCCACCAAGTATTACCTATAAAACAAAGATAAAATACTGTCACAGTTTCTATATAAAAGCTCCCATCCCTTCCTCTCAGGGGTTCACTTGAAAATCTGAGTCAATTTCTGACATTTCTATAAGAAATAATTTCAACCTTCACCAAATATTACCTGTAAAATAGAGACAAAATACTACCAGAGCTTCTATATAAGGGGTCCTAGCCACAAATGTTGTTAATATCAGCTCCTTCCCTCAGGGGCTCGATTGAAAATCTGAGTCAATTCCTGATAGTTGTATTAACACAGTTTCTATATAAAGGGTCCAAGCCTTTCCTCTCAGGGGTTCACATGAAAATCTGAGTCAATTCCTGATAGTTGTATTAATACAGTTTCTATATAAAGGGTTCAAGCCTTTCCTCTCAGGGGTTCACATGAAAATCTGAGTCAATTCCTGATAGTTGTATTAATACAGTTTCTATATAAAGGGTTCAAGCCTTTCCTCTCAGGGGTTCACATGAAAATCTGAGTCAATTCCTGATAGTTGTATTAACACAGTTTCTATATAAAGGGTCCAAGCCTTTCCTCTCAGGGGTTCACATGAAAATCTGAGTCAATTCCTGATAGTTGTATTAACACAGTTTCTATATAAAGGGTCCAAGCCTTTCCTCTCAGGGGTTCACATGAAAATCTGAGTCAATTCCTGATAGTTGTATTAATACAGTTTCTATATAAAGGGTCCAAGCCTTTCCTCTCAGGGGTTCACATGAAAATCTGAGTCAATTCCTGATAGTTGTATTAACACAGTTTCTATATAAAGGGTCCAAGCCTTTCCTCTCAGGGGTTCATATGAAAATCTGAGTCAATTCCTGACATTTGTATAAGAAATAACTTCGACCTTCTCTCCCTAATAAAGTATATAGTGGTAGTGGTGGTGCTATGACAAAAAGCACCCAGTCCACCCTGTAAGGTGGTTGGCATTAGGAATCCCCCTATTCTCCCCTCCCCCAGTTGTAGAAAGCCATGTTGGAAATGGAAGCATATGAGCATGAAATGGTCACCTGACCTGTCTGGCCTCATAATGTGACAGATTGTCAAACCCATGCAAGCATGGAAAACAGATGCTGACCATTGAATATGACGATGATGATACGCACACACTCATATAACTAAAAATACACACACACACACACACACACATATATATATATATATATATATATATATATATATATATATATATATATATATATATATATATATATATATATATATATATATATATATATGTATATATATATATATATATAAATATATATATATATATATATATAAGTGTGTGTGTATATATATATATATATATACATTATATATTTTTTTCTAGGGCGGGTAAAATTCCCGAGATCCATGGACGGTCTCTGTCCCTCATTATCGCTGCCATGCCCTGCGTCTCCATCAGACCAGTGTCTGTCCTTAGGGTATCAACATACGTTAACCTTGGTCTTCCTCTTCCAGTGTGTCCATGCAGGGGCTCCCACAGGAGCATTGAGTGCAATGTCAACTCTGGATGTCGGTGAGCATGTCCAGCTAACTCCAGTCTCCTCTGTGTCACTTTTGAGTTGACTTTTGGGAGGCTCCCATACAGCTCTGAGATTTTCATCCTCAGTGTATACCGATTAATGTTTAGAGCCATCCTCAGCATTCTCGTGTAGCACCCATCCACCATCTGAGTGAGATTTTTGGTCAGTGTACAAGTCTCAGACCCGTACAGCAGCACAGACTCCACTCCAGCAATGAAGAGGCGGATTTTCAGGTCTTTACGAAGGTCCGACTTCCACACCGATCTCAAGCTGTGGCACGCCGCCCAGGCTTTGCTCTTCCTCTCAACCACATCATCTTCCGTATTCCCAATCTTTGCTCCCAAATACAGGAAGTCCTCAACCAATTCTAGCGGCTTATATATATATATATACCTTTCATTCATTTATATATATATATATATATATATATATATATATATATATATAAAACAACATTTAATATAGAAATGGCTTCTATAGGACTAGAACTGTTTCATTCGAAGGAAATCATCAGGACTTTTCCTGATGATTTCCTTCGAATGAAACAGATCTAGTCCTGTAGAAGCCATTTCTATATTAAATTTTGTATACACTCTACTAAGATATTGAGTACCTTACTGTGGTTCCACCCAATTGAACCCGGGACTTTAACTAAAATTACATATCCATATATACACACACATATATACATGGTGATGATAATGATGATAATGATGATGATGATCATCATCATTATTATCATCATCGTCTAATGTCTATTTTTCCACGCTTGCATGGGTTAAACAGCTTCTTGTTCATATGGTTCAGTATTTGGGCTTGGTTTCTACGCCTGGATGCTCTTCATAACGCCAATCATAGGAAAGTGCGGATATATATATATATATATATATATATATATATATATATATATATATATATATATATATATATCTTTATATATATAAAAGCGAAGATGTGTGTGTGTCTGTGAACAACTTGGCATGCATAAGGCTTTCACAATTACCAACTGAATTTGACTAAATTTTCTGTGCACGTTGCACAGGTCGCTAAGATTGTC
>OZ024761.1:29991936-29994436 GCA_964016885.1 Eledone cirrhosa
TATATATATATATATATATATATATATATATATATATATATATATGAATAAAGTGGTCCTTCATCAGCGATCTTCCAACCATCACAGGTATTTCTTCGCTTTAAAGACCATATACCTCCGGTTGGTGCGAGCAACGGCTAAAAAATGTCGTTGGGACACGTAAATAAAGGGGACAGCGAGAGTGTAAACAAACAAAGATGGTGAAGCAACGAAAAGTGAGGAAGAACGAGTCAAGTCCCAAATTTCCATGAATATAAGTTCGGTGAAATCGTGAACGAGAGAGAATAAAGACCATCAAACCTGGTTGGAATATGAGCAAGGAAGGAATTCCGTACAGGTCTAACGGGAGGAAGAAGAAATCTAGTCTGTGAATTCGGTGAACATAAGTTCTGTGAAATCGTAGACAAGAGAGAGAAAAAAGGCGAACCAGCCTGACCAGCGTGCGAAAGAAAAGAATTACGCACAGGTCAAACGGGAAGAAGGAGGAGGAGGAGGAGTGGTAGTAACAGAGAGTGAGTGAGTGAAAGGTGAGGAAGAGGCTAACAGAGAGAGTGACTGTTAGAGAGGGTAAAGATACAGCGGGGGAAAAAATGTGTAAATATGAGAATAAACGTGCTGCGTGGTTGCAAATGGGTTACATATGAATAAAGTGGTCCTTCATCAGTGATCTTCCAATATATATATATATTACGTAATTCCGAAGCAAAAGAGTGCTCTATGTATAGAACAGAGCTATTTAATTAGAAATTGAACAACACAAAATATAACTACTCCATTACAAAAGGTTTCTGGATCACAATTTCTAATATATATATATGTTTATATATATATATATATATATATATATATATATATATATATACTCACAAATATACACATGCACACACACACTTATATATATATATATATATATATATATATATATAGTAATAATGGTTTCTTACACAGGCACATTGGGGGCGGGGAAAGTCGATTAAATCGACCCCAGTACGTTACTGGTACTTTATTTTATCGACTCCGTAAGGATGAAAGGCAAAGTTAACCTAGACGGGATTTGAACTCAGACTGCCAATCCACCACCCTTATATATATAGTATTAATAATAAATGTTTCAGAAGATCCCGTTAAAGGTGAAAGCAGCGATACATCCACACACACACTCACTCACTCACACACACACACACACACACACACACACACACACACACACACACACACACACACACACACATATATATATAAGAGATGTCAACATCAATGAACCTGTTATTTTTACCTGAAGATATTTTTCCAATCCCATCCCACCCGTCCCCTCAATCTATCTTATTTCTCATTCTTTCTTCTGATGAAGGACTAGCGTCCGAAACGTTAAGACCCTCTTCCTTCTATATCAAGCGTTAACCTAATATATCCCTTCCATATACTGTACCGATTGTGTTGTTATTTCTGTTTACCTTTTACATACACACATATATATATATATATATATATAAAAAAAAATATATATATACGTGGAAAAGTAAGAAATCGGAGAACAGACCGTTAATACATGTTTATTTAAAACAGCACCTACGTTCGTTTCGCCCGGTTGGGCTTCTCAAGGGCATAAATAACCAAAAGTGTTCCTTACATGGCCCGGAAAGTGTTTTGTGAGGTAAGTTCACGTCATACTTCATTTTTCGCAAAAAAAAAGCGTGTTTTGATTTTGCAGTCCCTTGACCTACTGCAAAATCAAAACACGCTTTTTTTGCGAAGAATGAACTATGACGTGAACACTTTCCGGGCCATGTAAGGAACACTTTTGGTTATTTATGCCCTTGAGAAGCCCAACCGGGCGAAACGTACGTAGGTGCTGTTTTAAATAAACATGTATAACGGTCTGTTCGCCGATTTCTTAATTTTCCACGTGCTTACTCTCTCGCCCACTAAATATTAACACTTCTATTATTTAATACTGCCGGCACTAGTATTGAACACCTTCTGCATACGCTATTTGGCAAATAACTACATGCATCACCTATCCTTCCTTTCTTTCTCTCTCTCGATACGTAAATACTCTCTCTCTCTCTCTCGATATATATATATATATATATATATATATATATATATATATATATATATATATATGAAGGTGGTCATCCAGACTGGCAACAACTGGCTCTGACCGCCTTCAGGTCTTAAACATTTCTCTCTACTTTTCAGCCTCTTGGATTGTGTTTACCATTATTCCTTTATTATATTCCTTTATTAGATAACTTTTATACAATTAACACCTGATGATGTCACCAGGATCCCACGGAACCTGGTCATTGAAATGCGCATAGTGTTTGTAATAAAGGAAGTACTGTAAAGGTTACCTTGATTATAGCCGTATGGGGGAATTGATCAAAAGAGAGCTTGTAAGCCTCTCCATTCACGCCATTCTGCTGACCCTTGTAGATACGTCCGGCAGTTATTGTGCTAATGCCCATTCCATCCCCAGGAACAGAATCACGTTTTT
>OZ024761.1:29997074-29999574 GCA_964016885.1 Eledone cirrhosa
GATTTACCATCTTTCTAGTGGGTCCGGGTAAGTTTTTACATTCATATAAATTATTGATTTATTGATATTTTATCTGAGTGACCCGAATCTTCCTGGTCGTTATTTTTCGGCTGCATGGGCGATTTTAGGCATAATCTTTGTGTGTTGGTATTTTAACGATAGTTATAGCTCTGATTTATCTGAATTATTGAGCCCTCTGCCACTCATGTCGGATTTGTTTATCGTAAACTCGTGAGCTGATTTTCCGATACTCGATTATTCTATTATATATATATATATATATATATGCATATGTGCATATATAAAAAAAAAAGCACGTTTATAATTATTTCTACTTTTGGCACAAGGCCACCAATTTATTCAGTGTATTACTGGTACTTCATTTTATCGACTCCGTAAGGATGAAAGGCAAAGTTTACCTCGGTGGGATTTGAACTCAGTCTGTAAAGTGATGTAACTCTATGCTACAACGCATGGTGTCCGACCCTCTACCGATACTGCCAATCCGACGGTATGTATGTACAGGGTGGTCCTGAAGTCTTGTCACCCCTACATATTGTTTTAACTTTCATTATTTTTTGTTTTAATAATATAATATATATCATTAATTGTGAATTGGCAGTATCGGTAGAGGGTCGGACGCCATGCTTTGACGCATAGAGTTACGGCCTTTGCCATTCTGAGTTCAAATCCCGCCGAGGTTAACTTTGCCTTTCATCCTTACGGGGTCGATAAAATAAAGTACCAGTAATACACTGGGCAATTGCTGGCCTTGTGCCAAAAGTAGAAACAATTAATTATTGGCAGTATCGGTAGAGGGTCGGACGCCATGCTTTGATGCATAGAGTTACGACCCTTGCTATTTCTGAGTTCAAATCCCGCCGAGGTTAACTTTGCCTTTCATCCTTACGGCGTCGATAAAATAAAGTACCAGTAATGTACTGCATAATTGCTGGCCTTGTGCCAATAGTAGAAACAATTATTTATAATATATAACAAATAATAATATAATTTTCTGATAATATATAATAATAATATAATTTTTTAATAATAAAAATATAGTTTTCTTTTTCGTAGTGGATGACAAGACTTTCGGACCACCCTGTACAATCAATTCTTAGTTGAGAACGATTTTGCGAGAGTCTAAACTTTCTGTGATCCGACGGACAAAAAAATCTCGTACAGCTATTATAATATACATTACAATGGTGTAATGATATGTGTTGGTATATGTAAGTGTAATCGTGCGTGTGAGTGTAAGATCGTGTATACATGTAGGTATGTGTATGTATATGGATGTATAGGTGTTTCTGTTTGTGTGTGTGTATGTGATGTGTGCGTGTGCGCGCGCGCGTGCGCGTTTGTGTTGTGTGTATGTGTGTCATTTTGGAATGGTTTTTTGCATCACTTTGCATTATTTTAAGTGATAGTATAGGAGGTAGGGCTTGAATGAGAAAAATGTGTGACTATGGTGACCCCGCCCTTTGCATACATGTATTATATATATATATTATATTAAACATATATATATATATATATAATATATATAGATATATATATATTGTGTGTATGATACGTGTGTACATATATATATATATCTGTGTGTGTGTATATATATATATGTATATATATATATGTATATATATATATGTATATATATATATGTATATATATATATATACCGAGGAGACTATAAAGTCAGGGTAGTAGTCGTTATCATTATGTAAATTAATATCAGCCAATCTTCATGAAAAGAACAAAACATGGAGTTATGTGGGTCCATATGAAACTCTCCCTCCGGGAAAGTGGGGGCACACAGACGAAAACACTGCATGCATTATATATATATATATAATCTGTATATATATATATATATATGTATATATTATATTATATGTATATATATATGTAATATATATATATATATGTGTGTGTATGTTTGTGTGGGTTGGTGAAGGTGTGTGTGTGGTGTGTGTGTGTGTTGTGTTTGTGTGTCAAAAGTAAACAGAAATAACAGAGCAAGACACAGTACAATGAAGAAATATATTAGTTTATAGGCTTGAAATAATAGGAAAAGAGAGTTTTAATGTTCCGGACACTAGTCCTTCATCAGAAGACAGAATGAGAAATAAAACATGAAATAGAAAGGTAGAGAATGAGATGAGGAAGGAACGGGAAAAATTGAGAAAACACAAAAAAAGAACACGTGCATATTCAGCCAGCCATTTTGACTATATATATATAATATATATATATATATATATATATATATATATCATACATATAATACATATATATAATAAAATGTTTAGCCTACTATCCTCTTTCAACGTTTAATATACTATATATTTATATATGTATTCTATTCTCGGGCAGGGTAAAATTCCCGAGATCCATGGACGGTCTCTGTCCCTCATTATCGCTCTGCCATGTCCTGCGTCTCCAACAGAACAGTGTCTGTCCTATAGGGTATCAACATACGTTAACCTTGGTCTTCCTC
>OZ024761.1:30004574-30009574 GCA_964016885.1 Eledone cirrhosa
TACACATATTCACACACACACACACACGTATACACATACACATATTCACACACACATACACTCACACATACATAGACACACACACGTATACACATACACATATTCACACACACACACACACACACACACGTATACACATACACACATTCACACACACACATACACTCACACATACATAGACACACACACGTATACACATACACATATTCACACACACACACATACTCTCTCGCACATACACACAATCACACTCACACATACATACGTATACACATACACACACGTACACATATTCACACACACACACACACACGTATACACATACACATATTCACACACACACATACACTCACACATACATAGACACACACACGTATACACATACACATATTCACACACACACATATACTCTCTCGCACATACACACAATCATACTCACACATACATACGTATACACATACACACACATACACTCACACATACATAGACACACACACATATTCACACACACACATATACTCTCTCGCACATACACACAATCACACTCACACATACATACGTATACACATACACACACATACACATATTCACACACACACACACACACACACACACACACACACACACACACGTATACACATTCACACACACACACATACACTCACACATACATAGACACACACGTATACACATACACATATTCACACACACACATACACTCTCTCGCAGATACACACAATCACACTCACACATACACACATACATACGTATACACATACACACACATACACATATTCACACGCACACACACACGTATACACATACACATATTCACACACACATACACTCACACATACATAGACACACACACACATACACATATTCACACACACACACACACACACGTATACACATACACACATTCACACACACACATACACTCACACATACATAGACACACACGTATACACATACACATATTCACACACACACATATACTCTCTCGCACATACACACAATCACACTCACACATACATACGTATACACATACACACACATACACATATTCACACACACACACACACGTATACACATTCACACACACACATACACTCACACATACATAGACACACACACGTATACACATACACATATTCACACACACACATATACTCTCTCGCACATACACACAATCACACTCACACATACATACGTATACACATACACACACATACACATATTCACACACACACACACACACACGTATACACATATTCACACACACACACGTATACACATACACACACACACAAACACTCACACATACATAGACACACACACGTATACACATACACATATTCACACACACACACGTATACACATACACACACACACATACACTCACACATACATAGACACACACACGTATACACATACACATATTCACACACACACATATACTCTCTCGCACATACACACAATCACACTCACACATACATACGTATACACATACACACACGTACACATATTCACACACACACACACACACACGTATACACATACACACATTCACACACACACACACTCACACATACATAGACACACACACGTATACACATACACATATTAACACACACACACACACGTATACACATACACACATTCACACACACACATACACTCACACATACATAGACACACACACGTATACACATACACATATTCACACACACACACATATACACATACACACATTCACACACACACACATTCACACACACACATACACTCACACATACATAGACACACACACGTATACACATACACATATTCACACACACACATATACTCTCTCGCACATACACACAATCACACTCACACATACATACGTATACACATACACACACATACACATATTCACACACACACACACACACACACGTATACACATTCACACACACACACACACACATACACACACGTATACACATACACACATACACACACATACACACAATCACACTCATATCCCCAACCCCACCGCCACACACACACAACCCACCCCACAAGGTTCAATATTTGACAATAACCTTATGGTGTTTATATCTAGTAACAGTCCTTGATAGTACATATGATAGATAGCCAGGGAGTTATGTGTCAACTACTTTATAGTGGTGGTGGTGGTGGTGTGGGGGTGGTGTGGTGTTGTTGTTGTTGGTGGTGGTGGTGTTAGTGGTGGTGTTGGGTGGTGTGGGGTGTGGGGGGGTGTATTGATGTGGTGGTGGTGGTGTGGTGGTGGTGGTGGTGTGGGGGTTGTGGTGTGGTGGTGGTTGGGGGGGGGGGGGGGGGGGGGTGATTGTGGTGTGGTGGTTGTGGTGTGGTGGTGGTGGTGGCTGTGGTGGTGGTGTGGTGGGGGTGGTTGTGATGGTGGTGGTGGTGTGGTGGTGGTATTGGTAGTGGTTGTGGTGTTGGTGGTGTTGGTGGTGGCGGTTGTGGTGTTGGTGGTTGTGGTTGTGGTGGTGGTGTTGGTGGTGGTTGTGGTGGTTGTGGTGGTGGTGGTGGTTGTGGTTATGGTGGTGTGGTGGTGTTGATGGTGGTGTGGTGGTGTTGTTGTTGTTGGTGGTGGTGGTGGTTGTGGTGGTTGTGGTGGTGATGGTGGTGGTGTTGATGGTGGTGTGGTGGTGTTGGTGGTGGTGGGGGTTGCGGTGTGGTGGTGGTGGTTGTGGTGGTGGTGTGGTAGTGGTGGTGTGGTGGTGTGGTGGTGGTATTGGTAGTGGTTGTGGTGGTGTTGGTGGTGGTGTGGTGGTGGGGGTTGTGGTGTGGTGGTGGTGGTTGTGGTGGTGGTGTGGTGGTGGTGTGGTGGTGGTGGTGTGGTGGTGTGGTGCTGGTGGTATTGGTGTTGATGGTGGTGGTGGTGGTTGTGGTGGTGGTGGTTGTGGTTGTGGTTGTGGTGGTGGTGGTGGTGGTGGTGCTGGTTGGCAGATAGGTAGGTGAGTAGATAGATAGCCTGGTAGGTATGTGGGTACATAGGTAGATGGGTAGGGGAGTAGAAAGAGAGAGGGTGTGGGGGATATATTACAATTATATTGTGTTAATAATTCCAATATAACTAATTATGAAGAATGAAGGTAACACATGGTCTTTGTAGACACACACGTGTGAGTATGTATATATAGACAGAGAGAGAGAGACAGAGACAGAGACAGAGACAGAGAGAGAGAGAGGGAGAGAGAGAGAGAGAGAGAGAGAGAGAGAGAGAGAGAGAGAGAGAGAGAGAGAGAGAGAGAGAGAGACTGTGTGTGTGTGTGATGGTGGTAGTGTGAATATATATGCATATATTGAGTCGAAATTTGTAGAATTTTTTTTTTTCTACAAATGTCTACAAATGTTATACTTGATGACCCAGTATATATGCGTATGTGTGTATATATATTTATATATATGTTTGTGTGTAGACTTAGTTGTTCAAAGGGGAGAAAGAAAACTCAATACCTGTAAAGAGTGATGTATAAATAGTCTAACTGTGAACTTATACCACAGTGACTCGAGGACCAGGAGTTTTTGGGCATTAAAAGGGCGGTGAATTGGCAGTATCGGTAGAAGGTTGGAAGCCATTCTTTCTAGCATAGTTACGTCCCTTTACGGTCTGAGTTCAAATCCCGGCGAGCTTAACTTTGGCCTTTCATCCTTATGGAGTCGATAAAAGAAAGTGCCATTAATGCACTGGGATAATTGCTGGCCTTGTGCCAATAGTAGAAACAATTATACATATATATATATATATATAATATTAAGGATACTATTTATGGTTATGTATATACTAAAACTTTTTATAGTTATATATATATATATATATATATATATATATATATATATATATATATATAGAGAGAGAGAGAGAGAGAGAGAGAGAACAAAGATAAAACATTAGCACAGATTTAGCAAAATATGTTTTTCACACGGGGGGAATGGCTTATATATATATATATATATATATGAAAACAGGGGGAAAGAGACGATTATGAGGAAAATTATTTTTTTCCTTTTTTTATCTCTCCCTCTCTCTTTTCTGGGTTAGAAAATGATTAAAACGAAATGTTTTACTTTGTGTGAAGTGTTAAGGTATTAGTTGATTTATTTATTATTTAACAATGGTATTTATTTATCTATTTATATATTTAATTATTGTCTATTACCGGTTTCTGCATTTATATGCATTATCAAATGATAGTGAAATGTATTAGTGTGGTGTCGCACATATAGGTATGTATGCATTATTGTGTAGCTATGTAAGAAATATCCCAACTGTTCTCTCATCCTGTGTAAAATGTTTGTAATATAGAAAGATTAATTACTTTACATACAAGATTAAAAAACTCTTTATATATATATATATATATATATAATATAAAATCAAAAGATGGTTAAAAGAGTTCCAAGTATTTTATTATGCGCATTTCAAAAACAAATATCATCATTGGATCATATCTGCGTTCTCATAAGATAAAATAAGGAGACATGATATGAAGCTTAAAAAACACTTGTGAGTAGTGAAATTTTAAATCATCATATGATATGTTGATTTAAAACTTCACTATTCACAAGTGTTTTTAAGCTTCATATCATGTCTGCCTGCTTTTGACAACCACTCATTATCAAATACACATACATATATACACACACTCATAGACTCAATATTAAGATATTAAGATAGTAGAAAGACCATGTACATCCATAAAAAACACTTATTATCAATGCATACCCTTTTCAAAGACCTCCCTGTATAGATAATAAATGTATAATCTGTAAATTAAGCCTACATATTAACTGTAAAACTAGAAATGTAGTGTATAGCATAAGATGTACTGAAGGACAATGTAGAGATAAGAATATAGTGTACATAGGTGAGACAGCTCGTAGTATAGGGGAACGGATAAATGAACACTGGCGACAGCTTCAAGATAGTAAAGAATCATCTCTACTCCACCAACATGCTAAAA
>OZ024761.1:30029574-30054574 GCA_964016885.1 Eledone cirrhosa
TAAGCCAATTCAACAAAGGGTAATGCATATCCCCGAGCAGTACAATCGGCACTTCCTTGTCACCCATCAGCCGGTATTTGGGAACAAACAGCTTGCTCTTTCTCCCATGTTCATAAACTTTGGAATTTGAGAACACATGTATGTTGTGTAAACGTCCCGGCCACCCTGTACTGATGCTTGTAAAGCAGAACTCATCATCTGCGACAGCTTGCAGGACTATCGATGCCCACCCACAGCTGTTGTAGTAGTCGGAGCTGTTCTCCTGTGGTGTGAGGATGGGGATATGTGTGGCATTGATGACACCCGCGCAGTTCGGGAAGCCCCACCGACTCTCAAAGCTCTCGATCACACTCTCAAGTTGCCGGCCTCGTGGAATGTAGATGTATTTCTTACTGAGTACCTTCACTATAGACTGACACACTGATCTCAGTATTGAGTATGCACTTGATATTGCGATACCAAACATGTTCTCAGCAATCCGATAATCACAGCCTGAAGACAGGATATAGACTGTTACTGCAACCCATTTTTCAATCGGAAGATTCCTGAAAAACAAAAACAAAATAAAATTTAATATACTATTATAAACTCATATTAAGGTGTGTAGCTTAGTTCAGCAGTCGCCCTGACCACCAGGCCACACAGAAAGAATAAAACCTTATGCTGAGATGAGTCTGCATAACGGTGAGTTAGTCTCATTTATAGTAAAAAATGTAATAATTAAATTATATAATATGCACTTTATAAATGTTTTGCTATGTGTGTGACTGACATCGAGCCCCCATCACAACCACCCCTTGGTCTGTGGAGAAATTGTCTGGTCCTTGGTGCAAAAGGTTTGGAGACGTCTGGCTTAGGGGTTAGGGCAAGGTGTTGGATTTACAATAATAATTATTTCTATTTTTGGCACAAGGCCAGTAATTATCCCAGTGCATTACTGGTGCTTTATTTTATCAACCCAGTAAGGATGAAAGGCAAAGTTAACCTTGGCGGGATTTGAACTCAAACCGTAAAGGGGAGTAACTCTATGCTGCAAAGCACGGTGTCCGACCCTCTACTGATACTGCCAAATCCACCGCCCTTGGATTTACAATAATAATTGTTTCTACTTTAGGCACAAGGCCAGCAATTACCCAGTGCATTACTGGTACTTTATTTTATCGACCCCGTAAGGATGAAAGGCAAAGTCAACCTCGGCGGGATTTGAACTCAGATCGTAAAGGGACGTAACTATGCTGGAAAGCATGGCGTAATGTCGTAGGTTCAGTTACTAGTTGTCTGTTGTGTTCTTCTTGAGCAAAACAGTTCATTTCATTTTGCTCCAGTACACTCAACTGAAAATGAATACAAGCAGTAGCTAAGAGTTAACCCTGTGATGGACTCGCATACTGTCCAGGGGTAGAAATTTTATACTCTCAGTTGCTTAATGCTGAGGAAACCAGGATAAGCACCAGCTTGATGAGCATTTGGACTTGGGACAGACATTTAATGGATTTCAGTGGGTTGAAGGTAAAGAATTATTTTGTATGGGGAACTTTATTATATTTTCAATATTTATTCTAAACATAGATACTCACAGTATAGCAAAAATACTCAGCTGTGAATTCAGGAAGTATTTGCTATAAGACAGATGCAGCTACAGAGACGGAAATGGAATGTTAATATGTGATAACCTATTGACCTATTCAGGGGTAGTTTTATCTCACATCCGCTTCTTGCCATCATATGGGTGCTAAATATATATATGTGTGTGTGTGTGTGTGTGTAGCTTAAGTCCCATTTTATCGTATCTTTTAAAATGAAAGTAAAACTTTGTAGACAGAATTTAGAAAAAAAATAGAAACGGAACCAACGAAATGAAATGTGCTTAGGTGCTGGGGGTATCATTGCTAATAGACCTCGAAATTAGAACATGAAAATATCTCGTTTGTCCAACTCACCAGATCATTTTACATGATCTGGCCACATATATATATATATATCATTTCCTTTTGTATGGTTCGGACGGGTCTTTCCAGCACAATGAGGTATATGTACATTTAATCCCAACCATGCAAAAGAAAATGATTATATATATATATATATGGAATCACTGACAATATATCTCATTTGAAGAAATATAAAATTCATCGGATTCATTCTGTACATAAATGAGGGTTTGTTAGGGTTGGATAGTGTTTGTGTGTGTGTGTGTGGGGGGGGGGGGGGGGTATGTAAAATGAATCCGGTGAATCGGGCGAGAAATTTTCATTCTCTTTAAAGTATATTTATACACACACACATATATCTGTGTATATCCTTACACACACACACATATATATAATCACACCTGTGCCTTACGTATAAAAGGTGTGTTATGCTTCATTATTTTTCTTTTACGTATAAAGGTTCTTCTTTCTTACCTGGGCATATCTGTAATGGAATGTTCGATATCAGATCTAATGCAGTTACATAGATATTCGAAAGTCTGTTTAGACATTCTGAAATTCTCAATCCAGTCCTGAGAAGAGAAGGTGTTCTGTACAATATGATCCCACCAATAAGAATAACGATCCTTCGTCCAAGAGATTCTATTAGCCGAAGGTTCCAATAACAAAGTCGGCAATAAATTAAACACGAAATACATTCTTTGGTTCGACTGAAACCTGGAAAAGGCTCGGATTCGTCTGAAGTGTCGTTTTTTCATGTGGTAACATCTTTTGTCGGCTTCTAATCTCCTCTTTCTGATCATAGCAAACACAAATGCCAGCAGTTCAGCCATTTTGTATTTAAATAAAAATAAATAAATAAATAAATTTACCCGAAAACCGGATGTAAACAGCTAATGGTTGCTACCGGGCTAAATTGTTGGGTATTTTTATTTTTATTTTTGTGATTTTTCGTTCATAAACGACATCTGCATTAAATTTATTAAAACATATTTAAGTTGAGTTATTTTTTTATTCTTACAATGGCTATGTTTCGTTGTTGATACGTTGATATTGAAATGACGACAATTAATGCCAGCACTTTAGTTTCGTATTATAAATTAAAAATTACTTTCACCGCCGAAGTTAACTTTGCCTTTCATCCTTCCGGGGTCGATAGAATAAAGTACCAGTAATGCATTGGGTATTTGCTAGCCTTGTGCCAAAAGTAGAAACAATTATTATTTTTCACCTATTTTTTTCTAATGAATTTTAATATGTGTATTAATGTATCTATGTATATACATGAGTGTATATCCCCCTTTGTCACGAGACAGGCGAAATAAAGTACTCAAGAATATTACGCACAACTCGGTCCAAGAATCGAACCCGCAATATTATGATCACCAGTGCAACACCAACCACTGGATCTCACGTGATAATACAAAAATAACAATTTAAAAAAAAAAAAAGAAAGTGAAGATACGGCTTTTAATTAGTTGCTATCTTTACTTGAATATAAACAAAAAAAAATGTCGGACGAAGCTTTTCGGAAAGCTGGACTTAATATCGATGAATTGAATAACATTCGGTTATTAGATCCTGATATATTTCAACAGAGCTCTGAACTGAAGGATGCCTGCAAAGACTTTACAGATAGTAAGTTTACTGTATTTGTCTGTTGATAGTTGGTAATAATATCTTTGAAAGACAGACTCTGAGAGAGAGCTAATTAGAAAGTTGTTTGTTGGTAACTAAGGAAGACAACAATGGAGTTACACAGGATAAAATCAATATATATATATATAGACAGACAAAGAAAGATATATATATAGTTTAGCTTGTTTAATATATATATATTATATGAATATATATTAACTTGGCGCTTTCGCGCTGTTACCCCACATTTCAAATAGAAACAAACGTTATTATATAACGCTAACTCCAAACGTAACCTCTAAACCCTTACCTTGTACTCTAAACCTTACTTTAACCCCTAACTCCAACCCTATCTTTAGCCCAAACACAACATTACTCCTAACTTTACTCTAACCCCTAATTCTAGCTCTAACCTTATATAATGTTTATTTCAATTTGAAGTCAAAGTAATAACGAAGAAGTACTGAAATTTATTATAAATATTATATTGCGAATACTAAAATAGCCAATGAGTAGGGCTCTTTTGGCGGCACACACGCATATATATTCATATACACACATCCATACAAATTTATATATGCACACACGTATAAGTATCATCATCGATTAACGTCTATCTTCCACGCTAGCATGGGTTAGACGGGAATTGTCCCACTTGAGGCAAGATTGGTCGGGTGACCGTGTCTCGCTCGTATAGGACTATCTGGCAGGTTTTCTACGGCTGGATGCCCTTCCTAACACCAACCACGTTTACAGTGTGGACTGGGAGCTTTTTACCGTGTTACATACACGACCACATTACAGCATGGACTGTGTTTTTTTGTCGACCTCATTATTTTGTACTGGATGTTGTGGTACCAACATAACTTTACAGAGAAAGGGTGGTGTTGGTGGGAGTGGGAGGATGGAGTAGGGGTAGTGGGTTGGGGTGTATATTTGGTTAAGAGGTGCCTACTGACTAGGTTTTGTTTTGTACATAGGCAAGGCGGGTCTTCTGTATTACTGCGTGGCGCCAAAGTATATATATATATTTATACATACACACAGACATATATATATATACTCACACACACATATAACTGAACTCGGTAGAGCTTGATCCACCGAAAGAACGTTTATGTAGTCGATTGATGTGCTTGTGCTAGAAATAGTAACCAAATATCCCTCAGATTACAGTCTGAGATCATGTGGCTCTGGGTTCCCTGTGATTTGTTGAACTGTTGCTTATTGCATGACAAACATTTACAAATGTAAGGAGCAATCTACCCTTTAAGCCTAGGCCTTGTTAGCTGCCTCACTGGAAGTGCCTTCTCCACTGACCAATTCAATAACAAGTCTGCAGTAAAGGTTCTTCATCAACAGTTTGTCTTTTCTGAGCTTGCAGGCAATACTCTATGTGGGACAGTCGTGGCTTGAGTAGTTCTGATCATAGATCTAGTATGCACCATCTTCACCGCCACCATACACCTCCCATGTCCTAATGCACGCCACAATCCCCACCAAAGACTCTAGCCCATACTGTAAAGTGGTCGTGTTGGTGACATGACAGAAAGCGTCCAGCCCACACTAAAGTGGTCCTGTAGGTGTCACGACAAAAAGCATCCAGTACATACTGTAAATGTGCTTGGTGTTAGAAAGGGCATCCAACCATAGAAACCAAACCAGAATCAGTTCTGTATGAGCGAGACATTGTCATCTGACCTCACTTGCCTAACCCATGTGAGTGTGGAAAAATGAATGTTAAATGGTGATGATTATAGATGTTTTATAGTGATAATAGATCTGTTACTTATTGATTATATATTTGTTATTCAGTGAAAATATCCTGTTTGTTATTTCAGAAATCGAGTCTTTCCATAAAATTGTAGTGTCTGTCATCGCAGTTGTTGACAATGTGGCAAAAGAAGTAGAAAAAGAAAAAATGAAGGTAAATCTATGTTGATATATTCAACAGCAGCAGAAACACTTGTCATCACTACTGCTGTTTTAAATCCTGCCGATGTCAAAGTTGCCTTTCATTCTTCCAGTGATTCATAGAAAGCTTGCCAAACAAAGGGTTGGGAGGACTCACCAGTTTTGTCAAAGATATGGCAGCCTACTGTGTTGGTGCTACGATAGAATGTAAACTAGATGCGAACCCCCAGTCTCTCTGGGAGGTTAGTAGTCCCTGCTCAGTGAAGACCTGCCCAACCCTTTTGTAGCAGGGAGAGTGGATATTAAATGATGACGACGACGACGACGACGACACATGGCATATTTTTATGGTTGATATTTTCCCTTCCTTAGGCAATTGGTTCAAGAAACATGCTGAAGTCCATCACCAAACAGAGAGAAGCAGAACAGATGCAGCTGTTGGCACTAATCACAGAGAAGACAATGCAGCTAGAGAGGTCAGAGGTCATTTTTTGATAAATATCTTCCCTTTCTAGTATTTTCTCATATTGCTTTGATTGAACTGAGGCTGAGTAGCTATGATAAAGTGCACTGCCAAGTGGTAGTGTCGCAATAAAATACACCCAGTACTCTGTAAAGTGATAGTGCTGGTGCCATGATAAAATAGACCTAGTACATTCTGTAAAGTGGTAGCATGATAAACTACTACATCCAGGGCACTATGTAAAGTGATCGCGTTGGTATCACAAAATAAACAACCTACAGGTACTTCTCAGACAGTATTTTTTTTTTTTAAATGTTTACATGTGTATATCCATCTAACCCATTCTTCTGAAATTATAGAAGAGCTAGCTTCAGGTGTTACATACCCAGGTGTTGGCTTTGCTGCTACTACTATTAGTATTTTTGTTTTATTTCTAGATTACGTATTCAACATGAAGCTCTGTTAAAACAAGAGAGAGACCAGAATGAATTCATTGAACAGTTGATGCTAGAGAAATAGACACAATTTCCTTGCACAAAGTTCTAGCAAAAATAATAATTATGTGGTAAAAAAATTATTTAATTTAATATCAATTTCCGTCCTCATGTTTGAAAATAAAGATGAATATATTTTTTATTAAAGTTCTATGTATACTCTATTACATGTTCCAGCCGACAGGCTGAGGCCACGCTGGGGCATTGCATCGCATGTATTTTTTTTTTTCTTAACATTAATATCACCACCAATTCTAAGTGTTTTGCTGTGCTGCAGTGTCAAGTGGGTTGCCTGCAATAAAGCTTTTAGAGTCTATATTTCCTTTATATGCTTCATAACTGGGATTAATAAGTAACACTAACATAGCATGATTCATGTGTGTGTTTATGTATATTTTTATATATATATATATATATAGTAAAGTGGTTCTGTTGGTGTCAAGACAAAAAGTAACCAGCCCACATTTAAGTGATTGTGTTGGTATCATGACAAAAAGCGACCAGCCCAGTGCCGTGCTCATGTAGGTGACACGACAAAAAGCACCCAGTACACTGTAAAAGTGGTCATGTAGATGTCAACAAAAAGCGCCCAGCCCACATTGTAAACGTGGTTGGTGTTAGGAAGGGCATCTGGCCATAGAAACCAAGCCCAAGTCAGTTCTTTATGAGCAAGACACTCAAGTGATCTGGATTGTTTCTCAACAGGACAACTTGTCTAAGCCATGGAAAAATGGATGTTAAATGGTGATATACACACATATCACCTACACAAAAGAAAAACAAAACCTTGAAACTTCTCAATTTTTCTTTTCCTTTTTTTTGTTTTATTGTTTAAAATCCTTCACCTTTCGCTCCATTTTATTGTAAAATCAACTCTTTTTCATTCAGTCTATATTCTCGGGGCTTTTTAATATAACTTTTTTTCAGTCTGTGTTTGTCCACCTCTGTCTCTATGTCTTCTCGTCCCAATCAATTTGATGTAGTATATGTTAGTGGGTCAGGCCAGGCCCTATTTCTTCCGAAGCCTATGCCTGTCCAGCCTTTCTTCCAAATCATCATCACTGTGATAGACTGTGGCTATTGACCCACTCCGTGATGGCATTACAAAATCTTTGTCAGGTTTGATATCTACATTTTCATAACACAGAACGTTCAGGGTTTCCTCAAAGATCCTGGCTTCTGGATAGTCAACCTGAAGGAGAGAAGTAGAGGGGGTGGTCAGTGTGGAAAGGGAAAAAACAAAGAAAAATATTAGAACAAATAGGGGTTACATTCAACCACCATCCCACAGGCATCATCAACCTTTTTGTAAGGGCCCACTTTAGATTTATTTTCGTTATGTCCATGGTCCACAACATATACAAAGGTCAGTTGAAAAGTTCATAGTCTGATTAAGATACTCTCATGGAATGACCAAATGAGGTTTATTTTTCAACCTGGAAAGAATCAATGCAGTTATTAATAAGAGTTGAAATTAATGCCTGCAAGATTTCACTGCACTAGTATCACTTCTTTAGTGAGTCTATGAACTTTGCAACTGACCCTCATATTATTCCATATATCTTACATATGAAAAGGCCTGAGGTCCACAAATGGTGCACTTTGTGTGAGAAAAGAGAGAAAAATTTATATATAAAGTCTCCATGCTTCGGTGTATGTGCAATAGTAATATACGCGAACTGCGAGAAAAATTATGCATAAGAGGGATCAGATGTATGGACATGTGATGTGTATGAAGGATGACAACTGTATAAAAAGATGCAGAACGCTCAAAGTTGACAGAAGCCATGGAGTGGGCAGGCCTAGGAAGACTTAGGATGAAGTGATGAAAGCTGACTTTGCACAATTACACCTTTGTAAGGTGAGAGAGAGACTAAGAAGTTATAGTAGAATGTTGTTACCTTGGTGTGTTTTTTGTCAGTGCCATAGACTATGGACGTACAACAGACTTCCCCAACTTTCTGGGAGCGACTGTAGAAATACCAGCAACATATCTCAACTGTGCCAATGACATCCTTAATTAGCAACAAACGGTTGCTGAACTGGAGTGACAGTTTGTCAAATAGCTCAATGTTCTTTAGAAAATTGTCATCGGAATTACTGCAAAAGAGAGAATATTTAAATATTTGTTTTACAAGTTTCTTAAGAAATCATGTTAAAACAGGTATGTTTTGCCAATGAAATCACAAAGTCATTATTTGACTTTTGGTTATTGATCATTTTGTCAAAGTTCTTTCATCACACATTATGTGACCTCCTTATTCTGTTTACTCTGACCTCCTTATTCTGTTTACTCTATCTTGTCTTTCTCAAAAAAAATAAGACCAGGAAGAAGAACAAATAGTCATTGATGAGGTCACAGTGTGTTACGAAAGAGCTTTGACAAAATAACCAATAATAATAAAGCTGAAGTGAAAGTCAATTAGGGCATGTATGTTTTTATTGGCAAAATGACCATCCCCAAATATAACAATAGACGATATTTAGATATATCCAGGTTTAAGGGGGATACAGACTCCTAGGCCTGACTGGGAGGTCTGTAGCCACGCTTCAGTACAGACTTGGTCTATGTAGACCAGTCCAACCCTTGTTAACGGAAAGCAGACGTTAAATAATGGAGAGAGAGACTGGCAATTATATATATATGGACTTACTTTGTATATGAATACTTGTTATTGTGGCGATTACAGCTGAGCTTGATCACAGGCTGTGGATGATAATAATAATATTAATAAACCAAGACTATACATATGTACGCAACATTCACAGAATAGCACTAATGAGCACTGTACATATACCGAGTGCCTCAAGATTTACATATATATATACACAACATACAGACAATAGCACTAGTAGGTATTGCACATAGAGAAACTTCAGTAAAATAGAATAATAAACCTTGACAGGACTTGAACTCAGAACATAAAGGGCTGTAACTATGTTACAAAGCTTGTCCGACGCTCAACTGATTATGCTAATCCACTGCCCTATTATAATAATTATTTACCTTGTGTGTATTGGCAAACAGGTTCTGTTCCTCTTCTGTTGAAGTGAGCAACGGGACCTGGCAACTTGGCTGCACCTCTCTCTTCTTCTTCAGAGCTGGTTCTATGATGTTAACGAGGTCCTGTACAATGTAGTAACGAGCTTCTGCCTCTAATTCCATTAACCCAACCTCTGTGTCTGGCAGTATTGTGTGGTTGTCCCGTAGGAAGTTCAAAATCGTGTCAAAATGTTTTCCACTGCGATCTATCAGGATCCAACCTGAAAAACAAAAATACAAAACCTCTTTAACTCTTTTGATACCAAACAACCTGAAACTGCTCCTGGTTTCATGGGACAAAGCTATTTTAACCCTTTAGCATTTAAACTGTCAGAATTCTCTCACCTCTTTCTGTTTAAACTGGCCGTAACCGGCCACTAATACTTATGTTAAGATATTGTTCTCAACATAAATAATATCAAAATGTCAGATTCAATATTATGTGAGGTAAAGCCTTTACCATGAAAATACAACAGTATATATAGAGTAATGTAAATGCTAAAGAGTTAAAGTGTTTGTATTTATCTAAAACCCTTCCATTCTAATTCAATGCAAGAACCTTTAAGTTATGTTACAAACACCAACTTAATAATGAGAAAGTTAGTTATATGACCAAATTCCTTCAAATTCTTGATTATTTAAAAAATTACTTGAAAATCTTAGGCAGTATCTTTCATTAGAAATATGGTGATGGGAGGGTTAATGACACAGACAGTCTTTCATTAGAAATATGGTAATAAAATGATTAACTGAAATGAATCCAGTTTGTTCCATTGTTAGTGTACATGAAAGAAGGAACAAAGTTGAGAGAATATAATAGTGTCAATATATATCAGTTACTATCAGCTAGTAGCTACTATATAAATATATATATCAGTTGATAGTTACTATACAATAGTCTATATATATATATATATCAGCTGGTAGTTACTATATACAGTAGAACCTTGGCTCACAAACTTAATATCTGAAGGCTATTTGTCACCTGAAATGTTTGTAAACCAAAACTATTTTCCCCATATGAAATGTTGAAAGAAAGACTGTGAGTGAAAGACAGATATATATCACCATAGTAGTAACTAACTACACAGCGAGTGATGCTTGTGGGCAACCATTGTTGCTGGCTTGCGCATTCATTACTCGAGACACTGTTTGTCAACTGAGACGTTTTATGTTGGGAAAAATTGCTCATCGTTCATGAATTGAGGTTTCACTGTATGTGTGTGTATATATATTTTGTCACATTGCCAGTCTGAAGAGCAGATTGATAATGGGGTTGGGTCCATAACTCCTATGGATGACCCTGAGCCAATCCTCTGCGAAATGCTCAACAGGTTGATACACAATAAAAATCTAAATACATGTAAACTTCATCAGTTTTTGTAATATATATATATATATCAAGTTAGCATCAGCTGGTAGCTACTATACAGTAGTGTAAATCCTACTTGTTCCACTGTTAGTGTACATGAAAGAGGAAAGCCAGAGTATAAAACTGACAATAAGAGGAATTCTAAGACAGCAAATTGGCGAAGTTGTTAGATTGCTAGAATGTTTTGAGGTATTTGTTTCAGCCTTCTGTGCTCTGAGTTCAAATCTCACTAAGGTTTGAATTTAGACAAGCACTGGGTAGCACAATAAAATGTACCCAGTGCACTCTGTAAAGTGGTTGCCCATAGGAAGGACATTCTGTCATAGAAATGATGCTAAAATAGAATGCATGAGGGCATGAAAAACAGACATTAAATGATGAAGAACTCTTTAAAATGAACAGTTTTATCACAGAACCAGAGATAGTTTCAAGCAGGTTGATATAAAACATGTTAAAACACAGAAAACCTCTCATAAAATGCACTTCCTTATAGGAGGTCATCTTGGCTAAAGCTGGTCACGTGTGAGCCATAACTACACAGGTGACTCAAATGAACAGGTACAATATAGGAAGCCAGTTTGGTGAAAACTGGTCAGGTGTGAGCCATAACGACACAGGTGACTCAAGTGAACAGGTACAATGGTCTGACTGATTACAGGTGTGTAAGTGGTGGTGGTGAGACAAGCTTAGGTGTCAGCTGTGGGCTGTAAGGTATGCTAATAGATAGAGAGAGAGATTAATTGGGAGGGAGGGGGCAGTTAGAGTGAGTCACAATTAAGTTTAGACTCTTGTTAGAGAGGGACAGGGCAAAGGTGAAAGAGATCAAGAAGGTAAGAAAGTGTGAATGAAAGAAAAAGAAACGAGGAGGGTAAGAGTGAGAATGATAGGTGGGGTGGGTGTGAAAGATAGTTGAGGGAGGGGTATGAGAGAAGGATAACGTTAAGTTGAGATGAACAATTACAAGTTCAAATCCTGCCATGAGCACTTGTTTTAGTGCCAGGTCACACCTGATCATGTTAAAATCTGTTCCAACCCCAGATACTCATCAGTCTGGTCCTAACCCTGGTTTCCTCAGTGTTAAGTGACAAAAAGTACAACACCCCAGTATTGGATGCCAGTCCATCACAGGGGTTAACCAAGAGCTATTGCTGGTACTCATTTTCAGCTAAGTGTATTGGAGCAACATGAAATGAAGTGTTTTGTTCAAGAACACAACAGACCACTTGGTCCAGGAATCAAACCCATGACATTATGTTCCTCAGTTCAACACCCTAACCATCATCTTTTCCGCTAATTCCTTCCATAATCATACTCATCACTCCTCTCCCCCAGTCACTTTCATCGTTCCTCAACACATAACCCAGCCATCTCACTCCATTTCTCTTCACAACATTCACCATTTTTTATTCCTCTCACTCAGTCACTTTCATTCTTTCTCAACATATGATCCAGCCATCTCCATTTCTCTTCACAACATTCATCACAGGCTCTATTCCTCTTACTTTGTTACTTTCATTCTTCCTCAACACATGACCCAGCTATCTCACTCCATTTCTCTTCACAATTATTACCGGTTCTATTCCCATCACTCCTCTCACCCAGTCACTTTTATCCTTCCTCAACACATGACCCAGCTATCTCACTCCATTTCTCTTCACTGGTTCTATTCCCAACACTCCTCTCACCCAGTCACTTTCATCCTTCCTCAACACATGACCCAGCCAACTCACTCCATTTCTCTTCACAACAATTATCACTGGTTCTATACCCATTCCCACCATCCACTGCAATTCATTCATAAGTGATTAAAGAAAGACGTCAACACCAACAACAACAGTAGCAATAACAATAGTTACCATCAGAGTCTGTAAGAACTTCCATTCTGCCAGAGAACATAGCCCGTAGCATCGTATCATGTTTGGTTAGTGTTTCTATTGTGGTCAGAAATAATTTACCTCCGACATTCAGCTTCACGTATTTTGAGCTGTTTGTCTTTTGTATAACAGTCTTGTGTTCCCCCGACATGGATATACAGCGATGCCTGCTGGCTGACCAACTGGTTGTCCAACTTACTAGCTGCTTGTTTATCCAACTGACTGACTTTGTTTGTTTGTTTGTTTGACCAACTGGCTAGCTAGCTCTTTAGTTACATGTGTTACTTACTGGTAATGAATACTGTTAGTGATTGGTCGGAATACTGAGTAGAGTTGTAGGGTGTGGGATGGATGTTTGGCGGATAGAAAAAATATGGAAGGGACTGAAGAAATATCACAAAAATAAAAACCTAACAGTAACAATAACAACTTGTGTGAGTTTTAATGCTCACAGTATGAAGGATGGTTTTTGTGTTTTATACCGCAATATATAACAGAAAACTATTTAATATACAAGAATATTAATTCTATTAACATCAGTGT
This sequence comes from Eledone cirrhosa, assembly GCA_964016885.1. NCBI lineage: Eukaryota > Metazoa > Mollusca > Cephalopoda > Octopoda > Eledonidae > Eledone > Eledone cirrhosa. The sequence continues at coordinate 30,042,844 of OZ024761.1, forward strand.
ATATGATAAAATTTAATTTAAATAATTAACTTATTTAAATTATTTTAAAAAAGGTTTAATTTATTCTTAAATAAGTAATATTAAAAATTTTTAAATGAAATTAATATCTGTTGTTTTGGGCACTGCCAGTGGATGGTAAAGGGGTGGAAAAGTAGGTTGTGGTGGAGAGGGAGACCAACAAGTTGCTAGGTAACAGTGGCCAGTTGTTTCAGTAATTTTAAGTTATATATATCCACAAAATATCTGGGGTAGAGATGGATGCCTGCTCAACTGAGTGCTACTTTCCAAAAGTGTTGCTGGGTTTTTAAAAAAAAGAGACTAATTTCAGTTGCGTGTGTGTGTCTCTCTGTTTGTATCAGGGTTCCTTGCTTGTTTTTCCCCCCCTTTTTCTGGTGCCGCTTACATCAGATGTCCAATACTCTGGAAGAGAAGGAGAAATAGGATTAGAAACTTTGCTGGGATAGGAAAATAGAGCTTTAGAGAAGGTGAGAAAGTGAAAGAAGGTGGAAGAGAGGGAAAGAGAACTTCACAGAGGTGGGGAGAGTGAAAAAGCGCTTCAGAGGGGGTGAGAGAGAGTTCCAGATAGAATGTGGGAGTGAAAGAGCAGTTTAAAGAGGGTAAGTTCCAACAACAGCTGATGGCTAACCTTGCAATGTGGAATACTCAGCCATTTTTACATTTGTAATGGCGTCATGTCAAGTGGAGAGTCTTGTACTCTCTCAAGTGCTCATCATGAAACCGGTCTGATGAGCTTTCAGGCTTGGGACATACTTTAACTTTTTAACCTAGTCACATTCACAAACCTGCCAACCTCTAAAAACCCAAATGGGGAGTATAATGAAAAAAAGTGCCCCCAAACGGGGAGAAATGAGGCAAAATGGGAAGATTTTACATAATTGTTTCTACTTTAGGCACAAGGCCAGCAATTACCCAGTACATTACTGGTACTTTATTTTATCGACCCCGTAAGGATGAAAGGCAAAGTTAACCTCGGCGGGATTTGAACTCAGACTGTAAAGGGACGTAAGGGACGTAACTATGCTAGAAAACATGGCGTCCAACCCTCTACCGACACTGCCAATAATGAAAGCTATACCCATTTTCACAAGAGAAGACATCTCTCACCCATCTCAAAGTGGGTGGGAGATCTCCCCGTCGGACAGTGAGAGTTGACGGGTCTGCACTCAGTGTTAACAAAGTAGCAGTGTGAAATACTCCAACGTTTGTCAAACTTTTTCATTTATTGTGACCAACATCAAGAGTTGCATTTTGTATTGCGATTATTTGTTGTAAAATGTTGCTTACTTTTCCCACTTCCGCTGGCACTACTTCCGGTTGTTGTTTTAACCCTAGGTCAACAGTGAATGAGTAAGTTAACCCTACGGTCAAAACACATTCCAAGACCAATGCCCCTCTCCCACCCAGCCTATCTTTATGGGGATGAATATATCTTAGAATAAAGTGTCGAAAGTGTTCTGTCTTGTAGTTGTTGTTTAGACCTAACTCAGCTCTGATCGAGCTGATACACACACACACACACATATATATGGTCAAAGACGTTCCAGCCATGATCGTCCCGTCTTAGTATCTAGGACTAAATTGTTTAATTTGATTGATAGATAGAGACGTAGTAGTACTTTTATTTTCGTAAACATACACACACACAAATACATGTAGATACACCTATAAACAGACACACGTATAAACATACATATACGTAGACACAGACATACATGTAGACACAATCACTACAATCATCATCGTCACAACGAGTGAAGAAGAAGCGGAAATCGTTATTACTCATACTAAGTGGTGTTGATTGTCACAATCGAAGGAGTGTAATAATGAAATATAAACAAATACATACATATACATTATATATATATATGTGTGTGTGTGTGAAGGGAAGGTACTATGTATGTTATATAAAATGTGTTTACAGCGTGTTTAACAATCATTACGCATGATTCACATATCTCATATATATGATAAAACAATATATGTGATTGTTTGTATATTGCTTTACTGTTTTATAATAAATATATTTGCTTAATATTGACATACTCTAAACAAGAGAAAACTCCAAAATCACCATTAAACAGAGGGTGTATAACCACACACACATAAGAGAAAACCATGAAGTTTCGTTTACATGTATTTATGCTTTTATTGAGTATATATAAATATATATATATATATAATCGGTATAATTATAGAACACCAAACTCGATTTAAGTGGGGAACAATTTTTTTCATGCTTTTTTTTTTCGTGTTTTAATCTAACCCCCACAAATGCTGGCAATCAAATTTCCCCCAATCAAGTAGGGTGGGTCCCCGCTCGGATGATATATACAATATTCATCTATTAGTGGAAATAGGTGTAAACATTGTCAAATAGAAATCACTCAATACAGGACGTCTCTGAAGCGAAAGTGACATTCAGTTTATACTAAAAAAAAATCCTCTTACATACACACACATATTTTACCTGTCTCTCTCTCTCTCTATATATATATATATATATAAATGTGTGTGTAGATATATATATATATATATATACCAATGTGTGTGTAGATATATATACTTACAGAGGAAACGGTTATTTAGAAAGGCATGATAATAGAATAGAGGTTTAATATTTCGTTTGTCATAAACCTTGTTAGTTAATGTTTATCATTATTTGATGATAATAATCAAGTTTTTCTTTAATTCGCCACAGTAGACTATATATATATACATAAACTTTATCAAACAACACAACAATAACGGATGTTATATATATATCTGCATAAATGTGTGTGTATGTATGTATATATATATTTATATGTATATATAAATAAATATAATGATATCGATGATGTCCTGAAATAAACAAATGTTTTGACATTTAAATTACAATATATATATAGAGAGAGAGAGATAGATGGAAAGATAGAAATCTTACTTTTTGTTTGTTATTGTTTTCGTTTTTTAAAAAAGAAGGAGATCTAATTAAAAAAAAATAAAGAAATCTTCTGAAATAATATAGTATAATATATCATACGAATGGAAAAAAAATCCGGCACCAAAACACTCTGAAGAAGCAGGAAAACTTTACACAAGACTGCGAGATGCTTTTAAAGAGAGAGGAGCGCCATTAGCCGATGACGTCACCGCTGACGTTTTGATAAAAACAACTGTGACGTCAGCATCTTGGGATGAGAGGGGAGGGGAGAAGGAGAAGATGATGACGACGGGGGAGAGGAAGTAAGAAAGAACCCGGTCTCATACCGGAAATCGGGGTATGAAACCGGCTTGTGCTGGACAGACGGTTGAATGCCTGAAATGTACGAATATACACCACCACCACATCGTTATAAAAAAAAAAGAAAAAACTTCAAAGAGATAAAGAAGGAGGCTAGATGGTCACGGCTGGAGTGCTGTTGATCAAACATCTGGTCAGCTTTAGAAGGTTAGTTGGTCAGAATTGGATCGTTGAAGACCGTACATCTTGTCAGCTTGGTATTGGCTTGGCTGACCTAGGGCTAAACAACATAAGACGACAGGATGGTCACAACTGGAACGCTGAAGACCATACATCTGGTCAGCTTGTTATTGGCTTGGCTGACCTGGGGATAAACATTATAAGAAGGCTGGATGATCACAACTGGAACTCCAAGGGTCATATGTCTGGTGGCTTGGCTGATCTGGTGGTAAGCAACATAAGAAGGTTGGGTGGTCGCAACTGGAATGTCGAAGATCATACCTCTGGTCAGCTTGTTCTAGGCTTAGGGAATAAACTCCAAATCATCTAAGTAAATTACAGCCTGTGATAGCTTAGTGTCCTACCCAGGGGGCAAGTTTATCACGTATCACAGTATATCTGCGACAGGGCACTCTGGTCTACATTGACTCAGTTCGCTGGGCTGTTTTAGGAGACACCGGGTACTCATTGATACTGGCAAGAAGACCAGTGTCTTATCCAGGAGACAGGTTTATCTCTCATCACAGTAACTCTGTGACATTGCCTCAGTTCACTGGGATGTTAGAAGGACCACACCATATCCTAATTATTGCTGCTGACAAGAAGACAAGTGTCTCATCCAGGGGACAGGTTGATCTCTCATCCCAGTACCTCTCTGAGATTGTCACAGTTCACTAGGCTGTTAGAAGGACCACGCCATATCATCATTATTGCTCCTGACAAGTAAGACCAGTGTCTCATCAAGGGGGCAGGTTTATCTCTCATCATAGTACCTCTGTGAGATTGTGTCACAGTTCACTAGGCCGTTAGGAGGACCACACCGGATCCTCATTATTGCTACTGGAAAGAAGACCAGGGTTTTATTCAGGAATAAATTTATCTCTCAACATAGTACCCCTAGTTTGGAACACTATACTCTACCCCCCCCCCCCCCCCCCCCTATGTTCACTCAGAAGCAATTGGTAGCATCTAAGTAGAGAGAACTAGAGAGAGAGGCAGACAGTAGTAAAATGAGAGAAAGGGAGAGACAGAAATATAATAATGTAATAGAAAGGGAGAGAGGGACAGAGACATAGAGAAGTATTGTTGGAGAAAGAGAGGCAGAAGTACAAGGAGAAGGAGAAAGTGGTAGTGGTGGTGGGGAAACGTTGAATATTTAAAAAAAAGTGACTAATGAAAACGGTTTATTTGAGTAAGAGAGGGAGGAGGGTGAGATGTTGGTATAGTTGCATACGTCATCATAAGCCCCGCCCACCCAGTCTCCAGTGCTACTCCCTTTCTATTTAACATCTCATACCGTTACTCATCTTTACTTCTCCCTACCACCCTGATAGGTTAGTGCGCAGTCGCAATCAAGGTTCCATACCAACATGGCTGACCCACGTAAGTAGACTCATTCTTGTTTTTCTGCGACCCAAAATTTTTTTCGCCTTAAATTTTCGCGATTATTCTTAACGCAAACATTGTTCAAATTTCCGTAGTAAGATACTACGATCTCTGATCTATATTTTCTACATATTTTTTGTACCGTTCTCCACTTGTAATGCCGTTTAAAATATTTATAAATATTCACCCCTCTTCTTCCGGCTTGGTTATATTTTCTGGTTTACAACCACAAAGAAGGAAGAAGTGTGAGCTAAAATGGCTGACATACTTTCTTTTTCTACACATTTTTTCATATATTTCGTCCATTGTTTTGTTTTTTTGTTACTTTTTGTATTTTTCTCATCAGCATTAAAAACATGTAATGTAATCTAGTTATTAGTTAGTAGATTCATGGATGGCTTTTCATTTAATATATGTAGACATATTTGGTGTTAGAAGACGGTAGCGTTAATTTTATATATATATATATATATACACAGATTTAATAAATGTGTGTGTGTATATATATTCACATTTATCATTTATGAAATGTGTGTGTATATATATATATATATATATATATATATATTCACATTTATCATTTATGAAATGTGTGTGTGTATATATATATATATATATATTCACATTTATCAATTATGAAATGTGTGTGTGTGTGTATATATAGTGTGATCATGTCTTCATTAATGACTAGATAGATGGGTAGCTTTTAATTTAATATATATACTTGTATATATGTACATATATTTCTACTTTACATGTAGTAGTAGTAAGACTGCGTGTTGGTGCCGCGCCTTGATTGAACGAGCACTATATAGAAATTATATTTCCTATGCTAGCAATTTTATCTACGACTAAATATATATCTCAGGTGGTCTTCCATTTATTTCGATTGATGTGTAAAAATATGAAGACACTCTCATCTCATCGTGTATGTGTGTATCTATATTATAATACGGTGGAATAACTATAATTTGATGCCAAACATAAGTATATCTAGGGCATCACATGTGCGCTGCTACCTTTTCATTTCATTTTTGAAAAATATAAAAGGGGGATCTCTCGTATCAGGCTTAATTGTGTGTTTGTTTCTGGTGGTGGATGAGGTTAGTATTCTAGCCTTCGATCTTGTACTTTTCAACAATGGGATGTGATTTGAGGGAGATCTGGCTGTTATTTTTCGTAAAAAAAAAAAAAAAATGTGAGATGAGGCTTTCATCACCCTTGTGTGAGTGCGTGTAGATTTATATGTATGTATAAATGAGGTAGTGGTTGGCGGTGGTGTAGTAGTCTTTGTGTTAGTGACATACAGTAGTCAGCTAATGGCGGGCTTCTCTCAGGATTTCTGAGCAGATGTCACGTTCACCATAAATTTTATCTATGTTGTTTACGTTATTATATTAATTAAACGTTGGAATATATAAATATATTAAAAATAAATGTCTGATTTCGAAAGATGCCGTTTTTCTTTTCATGTATTTACAAATTATAACAAAAATATTCTGAAATATTATATATATATATATATATATGTCGCAACAAATGTGTGTAATGGTGAATTTATATTTGATAAAGATTTCAATTAATTTTAAATCAATCACAGAATTCGGAGGCATTTAGTGTAACTTTCCCATTGTTAAACTGGAACATAAATTAACGAAGTCCCTTATATAAAAATTATGATGGAATGTTATTAGATAAATATAAACACTTCAAAATTAAACGATTTATCGTAGAACCAGGAGTGGTTGTAAACTAATTTTACTGATTCCCACTAGTGAGAGAGATCTGGCAGAATTAGCACGTGTGTGTAACACGTGCGGTATTGGTGGGTGGATGTGTGTGTCGCTGTCACTGGTTACTATGGTGCTAGATGCAGCCGAGTGTAAATAAAAAATAAAATAAAATAAAAAGGTTGAGGTCCGGTTTAAATATACTACGGGGTTTTTTTTTTTTTTTGTTATGGTTATGTGGTTTTGTCTCGGCGAGTCACTCTACTAGACCACTCCTCGTTTTGAAATCTATGTATATATTATAGCCGTGAAAGGTACACAAGAGACTAGGAAGATCATCGTTTATGGGCACTTGTCTAATTTTACTAGTTATACCCTTAAAGTAGGAAATTCTAGATATTCGACGCCTAATAAAAAATGTATTACGACAGCTATCTGTTAAGTTTGCTCCCGTTTGTACAGCCAACCAAATCGTATGAATAAACTAAGCTCACGGCCACAAAGTACAGCTGATCTCAAGTTCAGTTGTACTTTGAGTGTCTGTTAGGGAAAATCTAGGGGCTATAAACATCCAGGTCATGCCAATATGGAAAATAAAAACGGGTTGTGGAGAAGAGTATGTTCTTGTAGTGTGTGCGTCTGTCTCATTCACATTGTGGTGGTGGTTATTAATAAAGCTTAGGCGTGAGAAAATACATTTTGTAGACTCCCATGAATTGTGTGTTTTACAAGTTTCGTTTGTCGTTAGATTGCGGTCATGCTGGGGCATTGCCTTGAGATTTAGTCGATCATCGACCCTCGTATGCATTTTTTTTTTCAAGTTTTGTAGTTATTTTCACGATCTTCTTTTTGTCGAATAGCTAATTTAAAGGACTTACACAGACGGACATGGGTGCACAGGTTTTTTTTTTTTTTTTTTCGTTTACCAAATTCAGCAAGACGTTGTCCATGCCTGGTGTACCTGTGTATTATCACCCCCACCTCACCCACGAAAATATCAAATTTATTTACAGCATCTGAAATAAAATATTTAAACCTTTTATTGATTACTTGTTTTATTGTACAATGGACAACTTGTATATTTTAGAAGTCATTGAACTAAAATTGACCATATATTGACTGATTTTGTTACATATATACATCTTTATATTGAGAAACTAAGAACATACCATGTTCGAGCCTGCTAGAAATAATAACCAAGTCTCCCCCAATTCCACATCCTTATATTGAATAATGTAGTTCCAGATTGTCAAGGAAAAAGATAAAATCAGTCACATTTCTGGTTGGATACCCTTATCATCAACCACTTTGCAGCATTGAGTGCATTATTTGTCCCACCAACATTTATATTACTCTATAAAGGCTTAATCTCGCATATCAAATCTATGAGATTTTGATATTTATTTTGAGAACATATCAACGTAAGTATGAACAGAAAGAGGTGAGAGAATTCTGGTCGGTATGGCTGGTTCAATGTTAAGAGTTCTCATATCCTGTATCAGTTGTTTTTACTTCAGAGTAACTAACTGCTCTTGTAGATGGGTTACCTCCAATAGAGCATACAGAGCCCATGTTGAAAGACAATATTTTATACATATTATAAACAAACTATTCTTGTGGAAAGCTTATTTACTCAGCAAGGATAACGGACATTAAATAATGATTAGTGCAAGCATAACTAGCTAGTATTATCTATAACACTAACAGTGTGATTCACAATAAAGGCAAATATGAACTGATAAACTTTTTTATGTTTAATAATAGTTTTGTTTTATTTTAAGCTGTGATCAAATAGCAGTAAATATCTGGCTAGCTGCCTAACTGATTTATTTTCATGGTTGTACATATGCTGGAATGTATATAATTCAACCTTGTTGAATTCCATTTGTTGTTACTGTATCTATGAAAAGAAATGGAATGAGTCATGTGTTGAAGGGTGAAAGTGACTGGGTGAGAATAGATCCAGTGATGAATGTTGTGAAAAATGGAATGAGATGGCTAGGTCATGTGTTGATCGATGGAAGTGACTGGGTGAGAGAAATAGAGCCAGTGATGAATATGAAAAGAAATTGAATGGGACGGTTGTGTTAAGAAAGAACAAATGTGACTGGGTGAGGGGAAATAGTCAGTGATGAATGTGGAAGCAGACCCAAAAGAAGACAGTAAAAATTGGAAGGAAAATGAAGGCTAGTGGGGATGCATAAGATAGGGACAAATGGGGTCCACAAAGCTAGGCCCTACTTTAGGGTATATGGTTGAAGGCTTGTTGCAATGGTATTGTTTGTGTGTGTGGCATTTATTTGGAGAAGGCTTATTTGATGTGACCTTCATTTATTATTTCTCAACCATATTTTATATTTATTTGATATTTCTTTTCAGAATATAATTATTCAGGTACCGGTGGTGGCCAAGCTGGGTAAGTCTGTTAAAGTTTCTTGCATTTTGTTTTGTAGTTGTACTTGATGGGTAAATTGTAAAAGTCATGTGACCTAGTGTTTAGGATGTTGGATGCAGTCGTAGGATCTTGGATTGGGTGGTGTTCTTGGGCAAGATACTTCGCCTTGTGTTGCTTTTCATGATAAAACTGTTCCCCCCCCCTCACCCAAAAAAACAATTCTGGTGCAATGCAATGTCGGAGGCCAGCTAAAACTACATATGTGTGAGCTGTAACAACAGTAGGACTGGGGCTTCTGTCATTAAGATGTCAAAAAAAACTCTGGGAGGCTAGGTTTTTTGCAAGTATCTAAAATAATTACATCATAGAAGTCATTTTGAACCATATGAGAAAAAAAACCTAACTTCTTTGTCAACATTTTCGTTACATTGTGATCTTGTCACAACAAATTAGCTTGCAAAGGACAAATGTAAAGTTGTTTTCGTTTCAATCATTCTTCCAAGAACCTATCATAATTTTTTGTCAGAACCTTGTTTTTCATGCACCAGATTAACGAGTTAGATCACTAAATCTTTCCAAAAAACTTATTTGCAAATCATGTACAGTATACCATGTGTTAATTACATATATTTCTTGTCTTGTTTTACAGCTACAGCTACAATGCCTATGGTGGTACTACTGCCGGAGACAGTAGCTCTTACCAGCCGGCTACTTACAGCCAACAAGTAAGTCCTTCATTGCTTCTTCACCTGCCTGTAGAGGCCGTAATACTGCCCCCTCCCAGTTTCAGTTAACCACTTTGTGTTCAAGTTATACCATAGTTGATACGTCTCCCATATCCTTTCATGTAGCTTCACCTGCCTGTTGAGTTGGAGGCCTTAATACCTGTCTTGTCTACCATATCCTTTCATTAGTCATCCAGTTAAATAACCAGTCATGATCATCATCATTGTTTAATGGCCACTTTTGCTGCTAGCAAAGGTTGACTAGGACACCAGCAGATCAGGTTGGTACTGGACCAGGTGATAGCATATTTTTGAAAAAAAAACACTTTGTGATGTTGCTCCAGTAATTTGGCTGAAAATGAGTACCAGCAGTAGCTGGAGGTTGTTAGCTTTGTGATGGACTGGTGTCTTGTCCTGAGGGGTGGCTGGGATAAGGACTGGTCTGATGAACCTTTGGGTTTGGAGCAGACTTGAATCATGTCGCACGCCTATTTTACATACAACAGTTAGAATGCAGCTTATATTGAATTGAGGTTTTGTATACTGTGATTGTTTTCTCAGCTTAATAAAATATTGGAAACTTTTTTTTCTTTTAGTTGAGATAAAATTGAAGTAGTTTTTGTTATAATCATACAATATTGTTTGTTGCTTTTTCAGGGCTATGGTCAGACTTACAGTTATGACCAGTTGTCCTATAGTCCATCAACAGCAGCTCCTCAAGCTGCAGTCCCTTCATCTTATGCTCAACAGCCTGGTTATGGTCAAACAGCCTATGGACAGACTGTGTATAGCCAGTCAGGTATGTTGGTTTTATTTTTTTACACCTTGATTTAAAGACCCTCTTCTTTTGCTTCTTAAACATGTCCACAAGTGTCTCATTTATCTCTGGTACTTTATTTATGATTCTAACAATTTTGGCCACTCATCCATTGAATTGTTCTGAGAATGTAGAATTGTTATTAAAAGAAACTCCAACATTGCATATTTAACATTTAGGGGTGGGAAATGACTGCATCACAAAAAAATACTGCACATTTTCAGAGAGAAATGACCACTAGTAAAGATACTGTAAGCATTTGAATTAAAGCTATTTTTAGATATTTTCTGCACAGTCGATTGGAACTTTCTTTGCACAATTGCATTGTTTTTTACATTTATGCCATGCTGCCCACATTGATCTCTCTATAGTTATAAAGTCTTTCCCAAGTGCTTGAATCTGTAAGAAATAAATATTGAACAAACGTTTTATTAATACCCTTTTTAATTCATAAACATTTTTGTTTAGTTGAGTGGTGAAAAATTAAAATTATAAAAAAATGTCAGATCTGAGAGCTTGTTCCTGCAAAGTATAACCTTTTTGTTACCATATTTCTCATGAAAGACTGCCTTATTAATTTTCAAAATATTTGGAAGCGTTTTGTCGTATAACTTTCATTATGAAGCTGTGTAATAGAATCTTTTCAGATAAATATTTTTAAACAATCTTTTTGTTATATTTCTAATGAAAGACTCATTTTAAATCATTTTGAAAATAAAGAATTTGGAAGGATTTAGTAATATAACTTTCTTATGAAGCTTTGTATCATAGAATTAGAGGCAGTTTGGTATCGAAGAGGTTAAACATTTTTCTCCTTTCTTCCTCCTCATTAAGCTTGATATCTAAATAGCTAATACTACTTCACACACTGCATATTTTCTAATTTTTTTTTTTTTTAAGAAATCACCTGTTTGTTTTTTTATTTTAATCATTGTTGTCATTGTCAACAATATAACATCTGTGCTTCAGTGAAATGATTAAATTTGAATAATTGTAATCAAAGATTAACGTTCTTTTCATTAATTGCATAAACGTTTGGATGTGACTAACTTTTCACTGTTTGCTGGTCACACTATATATTTACTATTACGAATAAAATAATGGGTTCTACTTTAGGCTTAAGGCCAACAATTTTAGGGAAAGGGAAAGTAGACTCCCAGTGCATTACTGGTACTTTTGACCCTGTAAAGATGAAATGTAAAGGGTTGTAACTTT
>OZ024761.1:30064574-30097074 GCA_964016885.1 Eledone cirrhosa
CACTATAGGAACAATTGTTGAAATTAAGGATGGAATTTGAATAACAACCTTGGTTTTATATATTATCAGTATGTCAATCCTAATTAAGTATAGAGCTGAAGGAAATTTTTACATTTGTATTCAGACAATCGCAGCAGCAGTCGTGGTGGTGATCGTAGTGGCAGTGGAGACCGTGGGGAACGAGGTGATCGTGGTAACAGCAGTGACAGAGGAAGCAGTAACTCTAGCTATGGGTAAGCTTTTTATTGTTTGGATCTTTTCTAAAAAAAAAAAAAAAAAAAAATCCTCCAGACTGTTGGTATATGAACCCTGACAGTTTCTTTAAAATCTATTTTTTGTTTTAAAGAACACTTGGAGAGTAAGGGGAGTCAAGTTGTTGGTTCCAAATGACATGTTTTCCTCTTCCCTAACCAACTCGTCAGTAAAATTCTTCAATAAAGGTGCCCCCTGTCTCTCTCCCCCATCTAATCTTTTCCAAATATTGGTAAGACAATCCTGTGTGAAATTTTATATAATCAGCATTTTTAAATTGGTAACTGTTCACTTGAAAAAATGACTTTAATTTTTGGTTTTTGTGAATTTTCAAGGTTTACCTTGTCTATGTTATGCAAGGTGTTGCAGTATTTTCCATTCCATTTTTAGTCATTAACCCTTTAGCATTCAAAGCGACAAAAACCGACAAGATTATGTCCCCTTTCATTTATTCAAACCGACATTTAATACCACACGGAGATTTCCTTCTAAAAATAAACATTGACATCATCGAAATCTCGTCAATTCGAGATTACTGCGAGATAAAGCCCTTACGCGCGAAAATTAACTCTTAGTATAGTTAAAGAACTTGCGATAACACGTGTTTTTAACGTTGAAAGCGTAACATGGCTTCCGAAAGTAGCGACAACGAATTTGAAGGTTTTATGTCCGACGACATTCGAGATCAAAAAGAAACAGAAGATAATATCAATGATTTATCTTCAAACGAATCAGATATATTTATTTCTGATATATCTGATAATGATGATAGTTACTTTGAAAGTGAAAGAGATATGACTGACACCATTGAAAAAACAACAACGTGGTTGAAAGAAACATCGATACATGTTTCGGATTTTACTGAAAATATTGGACCACAACACACATTACCACCCGATGCTAAAGCACTGGATTATTTTTTATTTTTACCACAAACTTTCTTCAAAGTTGTGGCAAATCGCTATGCACAACAACAAATTTCTAATATTGGAAAACCCGATCTGTTATGGCGTCCGACAGATTCTGCCGAAATGAAAGCGTTTTTTACCATAAATATTATGTTTGGTATTAAACAATTTCCACGACTGTGGAATTATTGGAGTACTGATATAAGGCTTGGTGACCCTTATATATTATGGCAAAAACGAGATTCATTAAATTAAACCAGTATTTGCATCTGGTTGATACTTCAAATGCCCCTGGTAAAAGTGAATTGAATTACGACCCACTGTACAAAGTACGACCATTAATTGAAATATTGTCAGAAAAATTTAAAAGTGTGTATAAACTTATATATTGAACTTTCTGTTAGGTAATTTTACAGAGTACATTGCCAATATTATTTTGACCGGTGAAAAGGTTTTATACATTTTTTTCAATGAAAATATTTGCCTGGAATGTAGAGAAAGACTAAAACCTTGTACTGATTACACCTGCATTTTTAATTAATTCACCCGTTCGGAAAACTGCTAGAATTCATGGAAATCAACATCTAGGTCATTATTGGATTTTTTTGCAACAAATCTAACAGATAAGGCAGATAAAGTTTAAATTTTTCTGTTTATCCATAAAGTTATTACTTTTACACCTGTTAATTAATTTCACCTGCCCATAAAAGTAAAAAATCAGGTAAAAATATATAATTGTAAGTTATAGTTATTTAAACATCTACTGACAAAATTTCAAGTCTGAACATAGAAAATTAAAGTAATTACAAACAAATAAAATTGATAACCCTCTTGAGTATAATTAAGTGAAAATAATGCGAATAGATGAACATGACATTTGACAATTCAATGTGAATGCTAAAGGGTTAAATGGATTAATCTGTATGTAAAGGTTGTTTGGTTGTGTGGGTGCAAGTGTTTCACTTAAGTCAAAACCAATCCCTTTTCTAATGAAAGACACTGCCCAGGATTCTCAATTAAGAATTTGGAAGGAATTGGAGAACAATTTCCCCATTAAGCTGGTGTTGGGATCCTAATTTAACAAATGTCCTTACAAAGGAAAGGAGCTGCCTGGACCAAGGGAATCATCACAATTCCTGGCATAAGTTGTGACTTGAACTTGGAACTTACAGAGCTGAGTCAGACACTACAAAGCATTCCATCTCACACTATTCCATGAATTCACCACCCTTGGACTGCTTATTTATCACCCCCTCTACGAGGATGAAAAGCAAAGTTGGCCTCGGTAGGATTTGAATACAATGCAGTGGTTCAGAACAAATATTGAAGCATTTAATCCAAAAGGATTTGAGATGAATATAAGCACCTAAAACAGTTTTGTCATAAATAGAACAAGAGGCAGTTTGGTATGAAAAGGGTTTGTGTGAAGCTGTGGTGTAGACAAACAAAAGTGTATGGATGTGCGGTCAGAAATGTTTCATTTGATTCATATTAATTAATGCAGGGGTGGCGTGAATAACATTTAAGGGAAAGTTTACGGTAAAAAGGATAACTTTTTTTCCCCTCATTGCGCAATAAATTCTCTTGGTGTTCTAACATTGCGTGATAAATTCTGTGTTTTAAAGGAAGCCAAAATGATTGTTTATCACATTGGGGAGGATATGAAAAAAAAAAAAATTCAGAAGTTTTCTGAAAACTGGAATTTGGTGTTTTTTAAATCTTAACATCCTGTAATGATTTAGAAAATAATCTAAAAACGGGTTTATTAATCCAGATTATCGTGGAAACTTACAGTATTAAAGACTAATTTTTAATTTGTTTCAGTCATAGTACTGTTTTGTACTAAGACTGTCTTGGTAATGTGGCTTCATGTGATACAGGATGTTAAGAGTTAATTTCATTAAAAAAAAATTTTTTTTTCAATACATAAATGTTCTGGTATACTTGGTTGGTTTCTTTTGACCTTAACCTGCTGAGGTAGGTTTCATTGAAAATATGACTGCAATATTCTTTGGAGAGGAGTGGATTATGTTAGCTTATCACATTGCTAGGGTTAGCCACTTGATGATGATGATAATAATAATAATAATAGCAGTAGTAGTGGAGCTAACTCTGCACTGAATTGTGGCACCATTGCATGCTGGAAACACTGTACCTGCAGCAGTCTGATGTCCCATTCAGGTGGGAGTTTTGTACTTTATCCCAGTTTTATCAGTATTAAGGGACAATTTTGACTCATTGAACCTCTGTGCGTACAGACTTTTTTCTTTTTAATCGTATAGCCAGCAATTATATCTAGATTAGTAGATTTGTAAGCGAACCAAACTTTTTCCAGCTATACCAATCTAAATTAGTTTGCAGCTTTTCTATTTATTAAAGATGTGATTGTATTGAACTTCGCAATGTGATGAATTTAAGATAGCTCTCTATGCTATTTGCCTTTTGAGACTTTGTGTGGACACAATGTACTGGCTACATACATCCCGGTGTCATATTGAAGCTGTCAGTAACAGCAATTGTCTATATCTGTTGCTTCATAGTTTTCAAATCCATTCAGCAGTGCCAGGTTGCAGTAGAGAGCAAAGCTGCAAATAAGGTTTTCTTAAGACATAAATAACCTACAATTGTCTGGTTTTCCTTGCTATTGGAACTTTTGATGCTGTCCATCCTGAGATTGCTATTGGGCGATAGAATGCAATCTAGTGACCAGTTGTTGGCACCATCGCGACAATTTCTAATGAAATATTAATTCAATTATCAAAGAATTGCTTTAAGCCTTGTTAAGTGTAAAAAAAAAAAAAAAAAAGTGTTTTGTTTGAAGGCTACCACAATATCAATTAGATAGCAAATGTTAAAAATATAACAGATGTTAGGATGTTATTTTGAAGTTGTTTATAGGTTGTTATATTTGGGGATAAAATCCTCTCATCAAAAGATTAATAGAACCGCAAAGTAACATCTTTGACATATTTTTAACTAATTCACATTGCGGTGGCCTTCAAACAAGACACTGTTGACAGATTTAAGTAGAGCATTGATTTTGGCAGGGTTGGTATTGAAAGGGTTAAGGAGTACATATTGTCTATCTCCATCTTTGTTATATTGCACTAATATATTTTACTGGACAAAATATTTAGTTGTCATGGTATTTGTCATCAAACTGTTTGTTACTCTTCACTGATTCATTCTATTTTGCATCATGAACAAAAAAAATGGGGCACTGATAAGGTTATCTGAAAATGAGTTATAAAATGTTGGTGAAAATTTGGTTGTGATGATGGTGATGATGGTTCCTTCATTGGTTTGGACAATGGTTCACTAACTGAATGTCCATCACGTGTACCCATAACACAATTCCTGAGCCGATTTAGCATGCGGCAAGGCTGGACGTTTGGATTACAGGTACACTTCATTTTATTGAACTTCCTCCACATAATTTCACTGACAAGTTTTGCGGGGGTTGACTTGAGTCTGCAGTAAAGTCACTTCAATCTCTGAGCAGCCATGCCTACGTCAGTGAGTTTTATATAACAGGTTTCAATGTAATTCAGTAACCAGGAGATAGCTGGTATAAGGTTAAAGTTGTGTGTATATATATATATATAAAACACGTATTGGTCTCTGTGTGTAAACATACGTACACATAGAGGTACAACCCCAATTTCCCTGCACTGGTTTTAATCCAGACTTAACTCTGAGCGTGCACTTGAATTTCCCACCAGTTACCAGGTAGGTACAGGTGGCAATGGGTATCATTTGTAATGATTTAGACATTGGTGACTGTTGCAGCTTCGGTGAAAGAGGGATACTTTGTTTTATCTTTTATGCCATCCAAACAGTGCGATGAGGTCTAGGGAAGGTGTTTTTATCTTGATGTGTTTTCCAGGAGTAAGCTGAGACTTTGTAGTGAAGGTGAAAAATCTGTTAAATCATGTGGCAGGAGTTCTCTAGGAATATTTGCATAAATCATTATGCAACATGCCTTGGTCTGGCAAAAAGGGATAATTCAGCACAAGTGTGGAATGGAAGGCACTGGGAAATTGATGTTGTACCTGTATGTGTATGCTTAACCTCAGGTCACTGGTTGCTGTGTGTATTGATTTGTTGGTTTAAAACAGTTACTTGATATATTTTATGTTGCTGGGTTGATGAGAGGTACATTTGAAAAATGTTTACTGTTGGTGAGTTTAGAATATTTTAAAACTCAGTTTGTCAGGGTTTGGAGATTTTGTTTAAAGGCATATAACATGCACTTGTCTGTCCTCATTTACATTCAAACTGATTTCATTTTTAACCTGATTATTACACCTAGGCAATCATGTGAGCCCCACAACTTGGCTTTACTGAATCTAATAATGGATTATTTCTATTCCATTCCATAATAGTATGTTAATTAGTTTAAATTGTAAATATTTAAATTTTTTTTTTTTTTTTTCATTATTTCAATTCATTTAAGGTCCTGCACCATTTATATATATTTCTCCATGTAAATTTTTTTTTTTTGTCATTTTAATTATATTTAATTAAATTTCAATGTAAAATTACTAAAACGAATTTATTACATGAAATATATTTCCCATTTTTTTTACATCTCTCTATATTGCTTTAGTGTCGACTATATTTGGAGACCAGAAAAATGGCTGGCTTAAATTGTTGGTATTCAATGACATTAAATTATATATTTGTAGAACAGCAGTGAGCCCAACACTGTAACCAGTTGGTAGTGGTTGGTGTTGGGTTGATGTACATGTACATTCTGCCCTTCATTTCATGTTGCTCAGATGATCAGTTTTAAAAAAAGAGTACAGGTAGTAACAGTTGAGGGTTAACTGATATCTCTTCACAAAAGGAACTCTGCTTTCTGTTGAGTACCTAATGCCACATGAAATGAAGGTAAACTCTGGCCTGATGGGCCCTCTGGACCTAATACAAATTTATTAAATACATAGAGTAAATCTGTTATTTTTCTGGTCTCCAAATCATACCAGTCCAGTGTCTGAATGTTTCCGCTTAAAACCACCCATTTTATTTAGGGGGGCGTTGGTACTTAGGTTCTTAAAATACTGTGTAAATGTATGTGTGTGTATATACACACAAACATACACACACGCTTATATGTTTAAGGTTTATTTTTAATATTAAGCTTTTGGGAGTATGTGTATGCTACTAAAACAATTTGTTTTCTAGGTTTTCGTAGAATACACATCTGGGGGTAGTTTGGCTTTTGAATCGTTTGATATTTCAATTGTAATTTACAAAAGGAAATTGGTAAATATGGTCTTAACATGTCTGTATATGCAGAAGCTTATAGTTTTTTTTGTGTTTAAGGCTTTTCTTTAGTCATAGTTTAACTTTGGGAGTGTGTATACTACTAAAAAACAATTTTCTAGTTTTTGGTAGAATATACATAGGGGTAGTTTGGGTTTTTATTTAAAAAAAAACAAACAAACTAATGCCTCCCCACATTTAAGTTACTGTATGCAAAAGCTGTTTTCACTCCCCACCCTTTTTTCTTCTCTTTCTTGTAATAATTGTGACCACCATGTATATTATAATGTTTGTTTTTAATGATGAAAAATAATGCAAACTTTCTTTTTTTTTAAGTCATCTATTTCTGACAGGTCACATTGAAGGCCAGTTTCGAGACACTAAGGTGTTGCAAAATCTATCTAAAAAAATATATTTAAAAAAAAAGTTATTGCTTTGACAAATGGCGTGCTGCTCTATAAAAAGCTAAACAAAAGTTAGAGGGAAAAAAAGTAATGATTTTTCTTAACTTTTGAGCAAAAGGTATTAAACGTGTAAGAAAAAAAATAAAAAAAAAGTGGAAGAAAACAGCCCAAACTAACCCCTCTAAAATATGGGCTTTGTTGCCTTTCCCTGTCCCCTTCACCGTTCCTTCTCGTGTGGTTTTGGTTGCTCAACAGTGTATGCATACATTTACAGGAAAAAAAACAAAAAACAAGGCTATCTTGGTATATACTTATGCCATGGTTTTACACACTAGATGAGGTCTTTATGGTGTATATTGAGTTTTTAAAGGGAAAAAAAAACTTTTTAAAAAAAAGAAATATTTTTAAATTTTTCAACACACATTTTTCTTTTTCAACCAATCATCCGTAATATTGAGTAAAATTGTATTAAAAAAACAAGGGGAAAAACATACATATCCAAAAATAGGGCCTCTTTATTATCAACTGACCAGAAAGTTGTCCTCAACTACTGTCTCTACGGTGTGTCTTGAAAACAAACCAAACAAAATATTAGCTTGTGTTGCTTCTCATGGTCTCTGCTAGCTACTACTGCA
The DNA here is from genome assembly GCA_964016885.1 of Eledone cirrhosa. Taxonomy (NCBI): domain Eukaryota; kingdom Metazoa; phylum Mollusca; class Cephalopoda; order Octopoda; family Eledonidae; genus Eledone; species Eledone cirrhosa. The sequence continues at coordinate 30,072,042 of OZ024761.1, forward strand.
TGACTTTGTAACAAGTAGCTCTTTAAATCTAGCTACACCAAGAGGTTTCTGGTATATATATATATATAAATCCGTTATATATATATGTGTGTATGTATATATATTCTTTTCCTCAGGTGGTTTGTTCTTTTAGCAAATGAACAAAAATATATCTATTTAAAAGGTTACTTTAAAAGTTTTAGATGAATATATATATATATACATTTATATATGTATATTTTTTTTGTTGTTTTTTTTTTTGTGGTTGAAATGGTTTTAAAAAAATTAAACATGCCCCTATTAGTGTAAATTTTAAAAAGTACAAAGCAAATATGAATGTAAAAGGTTGAATAATTTTTGATTTATTTTTGAAATGGTTTTTTGGCCCACATAGGGCTAAAAAAAGTATATATAAAAAGGAAAAAAAAAACAGTTTCCAGTTTTGCAACAACAGCCGTAAAGCGTGTCTTAGAAATGTCCTGCATTTGTGCTGCTTGGAAATGATGAAAAAAATGTTGACTGGGTGAAGATGAATCTTGGCCTTGTCAGTAGAACATTCCATCTATAGGATGGATTGTTATTACTGAACTTTCCTAATGTATTTCAGCGGTGGCAGAGGTGGCTTCAACAAAAGTTATGGTGGTGGTAAGTGATTGGTTTAGGCTTTTACAGCCTCCTCTTTTCTTATATATATATTATATATATCTATCTAATCTTATCTCCTTGGTATTTAATTACTCACTCAGCTCATTATCATACACTCACACTTAACACATACACACACACGTAGCATATTGGTATATTTTGGCATCAAATTAAATGCCGCGACATTTGTTCCAGTTCAGTGTGCATTGAGTTAAAATCCTGCTGGGGTTAACTTTGCCTAGCATCCTTTCAAGGTCGATAAAGTACCATTCCAGCACTGGAGTTGAAATCGGTTGTGTTCCAAACTGGAGAGGAATGGGCTCTGCCACGTTTTAAATGTCCAAGACATGCACTGTCAGGACAACACACTTAAGTCTTCACACTTAAGGGCAATGAAATGCAATGAAAAATGAACTGCATAGCTCATTGTCCTTGGGGGAAGATGCTTTATATCTTGTTGCTCCAGTCCACTAAGCTGAAAAGAAAGAGTGCTAGAAGCCTAAGCAGGTAGGGATTATCTGCTGCCATATACCAGCATCTGAGTCTTCACATAAGATATAGCACTAGGGCCCCTGTCATTAAAAGCACTAAAAAAATCTGACATGCAGGTGTGAATTGTAACAACATACATATATATTTATATACGTATACATTCAGACACATTCATTGCAGGCAGACACTACAGACTATTGAAAAATAGATAACACCTCTATTTGACAACAAACAAATCCACGGCATACATATAATTTATTCTAACTGTTAATGGTATTGTGTTATATTATATTTAAGCTATTATTGAAAAGGTATTGTGTGTGTATATATATAAATATTTTATGTATAACGTTGACTATAAATACCTAGACAATATATATAAACAGTAAATATCTTTGCTCTGAAAAGCTAGGTTGTCAAAGTCCTTTTTAATTACTACAGTGAGCCAGAATATTTGTATGGTAAAATTTACATATGGTGAATTTAAAATCTGGTTGTTAAAGCAACGAATTCCACTGTTGAGCCATTTTGGTATGTGTTGGCATATATGGCTGCGTTTTTAAAAACAAAATGAAAAAAATGTGCATATTGGTAAAACTTTCTCCACTACTGGTGTTCATTTTGGTATTGTGGTACAAAGTAAACACATAGGTCTTGTGTGAAAATGGTTTTTTTTTAAAACCATTCTATGTCTGATGGTTTGAAAAACAAAAAAAAAAAAATAAGGTGAGTGGTATTAAAAAGGCTGTTTTAACGACATCGGTATTCTGTATGTACTAGTATGTACTCGTGGTTATACCTATATCACTTGATGATGATGTTTAAATATTATCCAAGTTGAAAAAGAAAAAAAGGGTTTACATTCACACATACACACAAAAGGGTTTGAGACAGTTGGTTGAATGGACAACAATTTTCGTGTTCATAAATTAATCACAATCTTTACCATTATTATTTTTTTTTTTTTTTTGGCTAATCACCACCTTCCCTGATTTAATAACCAAGTTTTTGTTTAATTTTTTTTTTTTTAAATTTTTTTTATTGTTTGTTGCCACCGTCCATTTAAGACTGGTTAAAATCTTCAACATTGGTCTTTATGTATGGCTACTAATAAGTGATATTTCATTGTCTAATTACTGTTTAGTTTACTTACCAAGGTTCTCCCTCTCTTAATTTAGTAGTGTCCCGAGACATATATCAATGTATGCATGTATTTATATATATACACGTGTGTGTATATATTATATATATATATATATATATATATGACTTTAAAATGTCAGGTAGAATACTATGCAATATTTGTTCCAACAAATCCCACTCGAGATCAATTTTGCCTTTCATCTTTAAGATCGATAAAGTATCAGTTTGGTACAGGGTTCGATTCTATCTATCTCTATCCTTCACTTTCTCTCTCGATCTTTCATTCTTTCTCTGTCTCTTTTCACTCTATTTCATTGTCCCTATTTCTATTTCTGGAAGAAATTTGTTCTGCATGGTTTAAAGATCCAAGGTGATGCTCTTACAACCCTACCAGGAATTAAGGGATGTGTGGATATATATATATGTGTATATAATATGTATATATATAATACATGCTAGTTAGTAGGACTGGTCGCCCCCTCTTTGAAATCGTAAAGTTTTTTTGTTAATCTCTTCTTTTTTTTCCCCCAACCTGCTTCCAAGGAAATAAGTGTATGGTGACTTATAAGTTCTCTACAAATATGATAAAGATATATTTTGAAGTCACATGTTGGTTGTTTAATGATGCCAGAAGAACCTGGTACTGTAGCCCTTAAAATATGGGACACGGACCAAAATTTTCCAATCTCCTTAAACAATAGTAGTGCCATTTACCAAATGTTGGTTGTTCTGTGTAGTACATAACCATCATAATACCATATCACTACTAATTTCACTTGTGTTTAAATCTTAGCTGGTTCTCCCACCCTATCATGTTACCCCTTTGTTGTTTCTCAAGTCTGGTGGGGGGTGGGGTGGGTTTATAAAACAGAAGGAATTAAACTTTTATTAGTCCTCTATATTTGAATTAGTTGTTTGTTTTGTGGCAATGTTTGTTGTATTTGTTTATTTCATGATTTTATAAAATATCATCCATTATTTAAATCTATCTTCATGCAGGCGGTGGTGGCAGCGGCAGTGGTTATGGAGGTAAGTTTAACAATTTCTATTTGCAATCCAATTTCTAGACTATCATTGAGCGAGTTACTTGAGATATTTGCTCTGCAGTGTGTTACACTCACATTTGACTTATTGGAAACATTTATCCCATAAGGCTGTTGTTAATTGATATATAATGTGGGTGTGTTGTGTAGTGAGTTGGTGACCATGGACAAAATTTAGCAGAATGTATTAGAGCAGGGCCCCATCCCTCCCCCATCTCAACGTTTCAGGTCATTGACCTCTATAAGGTGGTAGTGTTTGATCCATGGTAAACTCTTCACAGTACAAGGTGTAAAGTAGTTGGTGTTAGGAAGAGAATTAAGCCAAAATGATCATACCCTTGATAGTCCGTGGCCCTTTGTCAGCCCCAAGCATGTACAAAAATAAATCAGTAAAACAATATAAAATTAAGAAACTAATAAATAAATCAGACACCTAGATACAAGTTGCTTAATTGTATGTTATTTACATTTCCTACCTAAATATCAAGTTATGGTTCAAAAGATCACCCCTTCCCCAGGAAGAATTCTATTAATTAGACCATGGTGGAAATTAACAAAAAACTTTTTATTTGTACCTTTTTTTAACTTAATATTGAAATTTGTTTTAATTGTAGATGGACCAATTATGGAAATGCCTGATACTGTGTTTGTGTGTGGACTTAACGAAGAAGTCACTGAAGATGCTCTTATTGAACACTTTGGTAGCATTGGTGTAATTAAGGTAAGTTAATTGAAGCTAATTTATTACACAATCCCTTACTATTAAAACATACAAACCTATGTGATGCAACCTCATCGGAGGCCAGCTAAACCTACATAGGTGTGGACTGTAATAAAATGTCCTTATTAAAATAGGAAACCTAAATTGAAATTTTTTTATATTTTATGATTGCGAAATGTTTCTTTTGAATAAATTTGCATTTTTTTTCTCCTTTTAAAGACTGACAAGAAAACGAGCAAACCAAAGGTATGGATCTACAAAGACAAGGCTACAGGTCGTGGCAAAGGAGAGGCCACTGTCACATATGATGATCCTGAAAGTGCAAAGGCAGCTATTAATTGGTTTAATGGTAAGTCAAACATTTTAGCCTACATAATTGGAGGGGACATCTGGTTTAGAATAGGTACTCCGTACCACACATGAGGTCATAAAATGTTGACTCCAGGAAGATATCTGGCTGTAAAACATTGCCTCCAAAAGGACCCCATGTTGACTGATATCTATTAGTCAACATGGGGTCCTACTACTATTCCAGACATTAATATGCCTAACCTGATTCAATATCATGCAATATGTAACGAGCCTGGGCCATTGTATTACAGGTACAATTCATCTGACACAGCAGCCAACCAGATTCACGTCAAACTTGGTATGACGTGAATCTGGTTGGCTGCTGTGTCATAGTTAATTTTACTGTTATACTGTTGGAATTTAACCAAACTCACAATATCCTTGTCTTTAAATTCTCACCTTATAATTATTATTGAATGTTTTTATAAATCTGAAACTCCCAAGCTCCTTGTCTTTGTGTACTACAAAAACCTATATTTCAGGATAGTAAATGTTTCTGTGTGTATCCTGTTTAGAATACTTTACTATGTTCTTGTGAGATGACAATAAGAGTTGGCAGCAAGAAGGTCGTTTAGTTGTAAAGCACTACCTATGAAACCCATCATAGGACCCGTCAGGACAACTTCTGCCTTGTGTATATTTGGTTTAGAATAGTAATGCCATGTTTCTGTGTGCCGTAAGAGGTACCTAAGGACCCCATGAGGAGAATGAAGTTTAGCAAAGTGCCTGCATGATCAACCTGAGCTTTAGCTTTAGCTGAGAGTAGCTTCAATTTACTTAGTATAAATACTTAATTGATCCTTAATCAAAGCTTCTCTTATTGGTTTTTATAATTTATTCACCTCACTCTTTCTCATTTTTTTAGAAAAAGATTTCCAAGGCCGAATAATTAAAGTTGAAATGGCCCAGAGGAAAGCTTGGTCTAGTGGCCGTGAAGGAAGAGGTTTGTTTTCTTTTTACTGTTTGTTTTCTACTATTATCTTCTCACAACTCTAAAAACCATCCAAAAGGTTTAAGATTCAGTATTTGTGTGTGTTTGTGCTTATATGTATTAATGTTTTATACATTGTATTTTCAGGAGGCAGAGGTGGTGGTCGTGGTGGTGGCGGTGGCAGAGGTAAGTCTGATTATCTCTGTCATTTCTTAGATAGAATTGAGATTTAAATTTAGATAAACACTTTAAAGTAAAATGCTTTGCATTCTAGTGGTTAAAGTGTTGTATACAACAATCATGACAATTGTTCTTGAGCAAGATTTTTCCCATCGTATTGCTTTTCATGATAGGTCTGTCATTAAAACACTAAACCAGTTAAACCTGGGATGGTTTTGAGTTGTAAATGTTTTTGTTGTTTTTCATATTACCAATTTATCAGCTAGTTATATACATAGCAGTTATAAATTGATCACAATAAGCAGTCTTCGTACTATTTACTTATATGATGTATTTTTTATCTTATATTTTAGGTGGTTTTGGTGGTGGCGGTGGAGGTGGTGGTATGGGAGGTGATCGAGGAGGCGGTGGTGGTGGTGGTGGAGGACGTCAAGGAGATTGGACTTGTCCTAACCCGTAAGTAGCTTCTTTATTGATGAAATATATTAGGAATATCCAAAGGTGACGATGTGGTGGAGTTGAAGTCTTGGTCAAGTCATCATTGTCAGCATTTACCATGCATATACATCACATGCACTCATACACACTTGCATGTACACACCACACCTACCTACTTGCTAGATGTTATGTTAGACTATAAATTCTGTCTTGTCTCATTCCTACAGAGCCTGTGGTAATAACAACTTCGGTTGGAGAAATGCCTGTAACTTATGTAACGCTCCCAAGGAAGGAATGGGGTCTGGTCCTGGTGGTCCTCCTGGTGGACCTGGTAAGTTCTTACATATGCCTTCTACACCACACTATAGTTCAATGTTTGTTATACCCACTTCTACAATAGTGTGTGTGTATATATATTATACACTTTCTACTATAGTAGTGTTTGTTATACACATTGATATGTTTTCTACACTAGTGTATTTATGTTATATACACTTTCTATACTACAGTATGTATGTTGAATACACTTTCAACATTAGTGTTTGTGTTATACACCTTATATTCTTTAAAATAAGTGTGTGTCTTTTTTGATACACGGCATTATAGTCTTTACAACTATACAGCGTGTATGTTTATATATATATATATTGTTTCTAAGTACTTGAATTGTGGTAACTGTTAGCATATATGTTGTTGCTGAATGTCAAATTACTTGATACCAGTAATATGTTAGGACATTGATGTGTATGTTGTTGTGAGTGGGCGATTGTCTGATTGTAATGGAGTTTCATTTTTGTATTGCAGGTGGTTTCCGAGGTCGTGGTGGCCCTCGTGGAGGCATGGGGGATAGAGGAGGCCGTGGCGGTATGGGCGGCGGCGGTGGAGGGCGTGGTGGCGGAGGTGGTGGAGGTATGAACGACAGAGGCATCCGTGGTGGAATGGGCGACAGAGGAGTGAGGGGTGGAGGCATGGGCGGTGACCGTGGAAGGGGTGGCTACAGAGTCGGACCGAGAGGCGGCGGTGGAGGTGGTGGCATGGGAGGTGACCGCGGAGGACCGAGAGGAGGTGGCGGAGGCATGGGAGGTGATCGCGGAGGCGGCGGCGGCGGTGGTGGTGGTGGAGGTCCCGGAGACAGAGGTGGACGTGGTGGATTTGGAAAAGACAGAGGCCGGTAAGTTGGTGTTTTATTATTTTGTTACGTCTCTTGTAAATTTTTCCTTTCATCCTTTCCTCATGGGTCAGATATTGTACCAGCCATTTACTGGGTGGATGTTATCAATTTTCTCCTCCTCTCCTTCAAATTGCTGACTTTGTCATCTGGTGTTGGTTAATAGTGAGGATGTCTTTAACCCATCTATTGATGGTTACTGGCTTACTCTGGAAGACGCAGAAATTATATTGATCCCTTAGATATAGTATTTCAACACACGTTTGTGTGTGTGTGTGTGTATATATATATATATATGTATCAGAACATTAAAAAAACTCTGGAATTTCCTGTTGGACTTTTGTATATAAAATACTCAGCAATCTCCCTTCTCGTATATTTTGAATGTGAAATACTCAGCAGTGTTCCTTTTATTTTCAGACCCCAAGACAGCAGATCTGAGAGACGACCAAGGCCATATCCTTAGATTCTTTCTACTTTTGTCATCCCATCAGATGGAAAAGAGAATATAAACCAAACTCCTTCATTTTAAAATCATTTTAACTTTTTCTCTCATTGTATTTTTTCTCTCAGTAAAAAAAAGTCTTTAATAAAGTTTTAAACATCGTCATTGATTTTTAGTGGAGGCTTAAGCATGTTGTTTCTTATCGCCTACTTTATTACATAAGTGTTGGGAGTGATTCTCATTCTTTAAATGTTCCTAATGTGCAAAACTATGCATGTCTCGTGTTTATCCGAAATTACACGTGTTCCTGCAGAGGTACAATGATTATTGAAATTTCATTTTGGATGACTGAAATATTTCTCACGTGGAATATTCAAGTGGCACTTGGTTATTCATAATAAACAGAATGGAACCAATCCTGAAATGAAGCATTGTTGCAGGATTTGCAGTCAGCTCTATGCAGTGTTTCCATTTAGCTTTTCTTGCTAAGATAACATCAAAATGATCTCCCTTGCATTAAGTTCACGCTGTTTGCAACATTTCCTTTATAACGTAACATTGTTTTCATGAAATTTCAATTGGATTATATCATGTTTACATAAAAAAAAAAGAAAAAAAAAAAAAAAAAAGGAATTGGAAAATAATTTTGACAGTGGAGAAGGCATTGCAATGGAAAACGCCTGCTGCACCAGACACCCTACTTCGGGATGCACTATTAAGTTTTGTGGATGAAAACAGTTCTGGAAAAAATAAGAAAAAGCTGAAAACAGTTGGTATATTTTAATGATTTATAAGTTTTTATAATTAAAAATATGGCAACGTTATTTCGTTTGTTAGTTCTGTCTCTGATGTGCATAATCATAGATCTTGGATAATATAGTTCATCCCCAGACTTGGAAAATTTAATTCTTAATTACCTCCCCTAGATTTAGTTTAAAAGTAATCTCCCTTTGAAGAATGATGGCTCGCCTCAACGCCATAGGATTTTTAAATGTTTTCCTTTATATATAAAGCTTTTGGTGAGGCCATTTACTAAGATATTCACTTACCTCCTAGAATGTTTGAAATATAGTAGACTCTAGCTAAAGGTCCAATAAGTCCAGGAGGTGTTACATATGGGAACGATAAATTGGGCCATCTTATTTGTATTCTCTAAGAACTGCTTAAAGCTTTGGGCTGCTCTAAAGGTTATTTGGAGAGAGGTCACTGTTACGGAGACATGCTAAGATGAATTGTTCTTTCTGCAGCGAGATGCGCGCATTCAACAACAACGATGTGAATTTAGCCTAATTTGTATAAACATGTACACATATAAAGACCCTCAGTTCAACAAAGTTGTTTGTGGAAGACCAGCAGTCGCCCATGTATACCAGTCCCGCCTCTCCACGCCACTGATGTCAAAGGGAAATGCAATGGCTGATACAGCTTCGCACCAATGACGCAGGAAATGCGTCTTGCCCAAGGACACACGTCACCCGGTACGAGAGTCGAACTCAGAATCTCTCGATTGCAGGCCCAACGTTCTAACCACTAATTCATGCGCCTTCAGAGATCAGCCAGATCTAGATAATCGGTTTGGAAAGTAAGATCTTATATATCTGTGAAAGAGAACATTACATTTTGTTGAACAAATACATTGGTATTTTGCTTCAGAAAGGAGACATACCAGACTTCTATGCAAGATTGAACGTGCGACAGATAGGAGAATATCTATAGTATTCCGTACGACGGGTGGGTACTGTAAAATAGTTAGTGGTGAGAAGTGGAAGTCCAGCAGGCTGTGGTGTGCTAGAAGCACAACCCTCATCCCTTCATATAAGGTTTTGATCTATAGAGAACAGACGGAGAGGACCTATGTGTTGTAGATAGGGAGCTTCGTCTTCTGGGAGATAAAACTGGCGCCAAAGGGGGGGGGGGGGGGTTCCATTGGGAGTACATGACCCTGGCGGCTAGACCACATCTGCGGGTGATCTCTGGTGTCGGGTCTCTATTGTTGGCGACTGTCGAGCCTAGGTAAATAGAAGAGATGACTAACTACTACGACGTGGCCAATGTGAAGCAGGGGAAGATCCGAGCCCTCTGACATGTGCTGATTCCTCCTGGTATATGGCGAGTGCGTTCCCGAGCTGATCGACCAGGGTGGTGTCGTTCGCGTACTCCAGGTCGGTAAGGTGGTAGTTCCCGAAGGTAACGCCACTTTCTCATAGACATGAGTCATTAGATAGTCGATGATACAATTGAAGAGGCCGGGTGCTGCCACGCCGCCCTCTCTGATCCTGTTGTGGAAGGGGAACCTGTAGGAGCACTCGCACGCAACTTTCGGCGCTGCTATAGAGCTGTAGGAATAGGCTGGTCTTGGGAGGAACGCCGACGTAGTGGTGAAGATCTAATGACTGAAACGAGTTATATATAATTTAATATAGAAATGACTACAACAGGACTAGAACTGTTTCATGCTTAAGAAATCATCACGAATGAAACATTTCTAGTCCTTGAGAAGGCATTTCTTTCTCTCTCAATATATATTAAATAGTGATGTTTACACTATACTAGTGTATTGAGTACCTTTTTCTTTATATACGTTTATATTTATAAACATTACCGACACAAGTATATAAATCTATAATGTATGTGTATATATATATAATTGTTTCTAATTTTGGCACAAGGCCAGTACATTACTGGTACTTTATTTTATCGACCCCCTCCCCCCTCCCATAAGGATGAAAGACAAAGTTAACCTCGGCGGGATTTGAATATATAATGTGTGTGTGTGTGTAATAACACCTCCACTCACAAGTGTATGGAACTTTAGAAAGCTGGTGTCTCCTACATCCTACACTTTCTCGTCATTGTGTTTAGATATTAAATACTAATGTACTTGGCGAATGATTTTTGTGTTCGCTTCTGTATACGTATCTGGTTCGTGGGTGTTCGTTTTCTAGTTTCTGAGTTCAAGGCGAGCACACACCCACACAGAACACTCCTATATATAATACATATATAATTGTTTCTACTTTTGGCACAAGGCCAGCAATTAGCCAGTGCATTACTGGTACTTTATTTTATCGACCCGACCCCCGTAAGGATGAAAGACAAAAGTTAACCTCGGCGGGATTTGAACTCTGACCATAAAGGACCGTAACTCTTTGCTGCAAAGCATGGTGTCAGACCCTCTACCGATACTGCCAATATAATGTGTGGAAGTGGTCGGCGTATATATATATATATATATATAGATTTATATATACACCATGTATAGGTATATTTATTATATATAAAAATAAAATAAGAATTTTATGCAGACTTACTTATATAAAATATATATATATATATATATATGTAGGCCTCTTGGCCAGGATGGACATCTGGAAAGTCCCCCTCCGAGGCACAAGCTCATGCATACCGGTCTCCGCTCCTAGTCAACGATGTTGTCCCACGGAAGGGCAATGGCACCAACTCATTTCTAAAGCTGAGTGAACTGGAGCAACGTGAAATAAAGGATCTTGCTCAAGAACTCTCAACCTTCTATTCAAAGCTGAGGCTTTCAAAATATTTATTAGGCATACTGTATACCTTGAAAGATACGAAATTCACACATATTTGTATACAGCTATGTCGAAGGTAAATTTTAATATCTTGGGTCATCAAGTATGAAATTTGTAGAAATTTCTACAAATTTTATACTTGACGACCCCTATATATATATGGTGGCTGCCAACTCGTTTTCCAGTACGGCCACTACTTTATATCCATGTAGGAGATCCCCTATCGATGTGTTGAACAACTGTGACTTTTTAGTCCAGCCAGCGACTTGAAAACTCTGGTACAAACACTACACTTGTGACAATTATTGACACATAGTGCTGGGCCCATGGTACCATGTGACGTCAAGTGCAGAGAGGTCTCCAGATATAAAGCAATGCCTGTGCGGTGAAGCTTTTATAGTGAGCAAAGGCACTGCACAAAGCCAGTCCCACTCTTTAAACCAAGATGATATTTACCAAAAAGAAGAACAAGTCAACATCATTGGATACCATCAGGGTTGCAGGTGTTATATCAGAGTTTTCCTTCTCCAAGAATTCTGTCTTGACAAAGGCTAAGGGGTCATCTCTCCCGGTGATTTTGGATGGCTATTGACTCTTAAGAGCTCCTTTGCCCTTTGACAGGTTTTGTTTTTAGTCCTGCAGGATGTCCAAAGTCACCCTCCTCACCAAGAAACCTTGGTGGGGTTGCCAGATTAGTCGCCAACGATCCGACCATTATATATATATATATATATATTTATTAAAATAACAGATTAAAGTTTAAGCAAAGAATTGGATTTTAGTCTTCAAATTTATTATTACTATATATATATATATATATATATAAAGAGAGAGAGTGGTGTTTTAAGAGACTAACATCAAATACCAGCCTGAAGCATATCAATGAATCGAAACAACAGAGACAGCTTTATTTTATCTTTGTTTTCCTAGCTGTCCGATGAGGTCAACTGTTGCATGATGGGTAATATCTCGCTACCCCTCTCCCTCTCTATAAATATATATAATAAGAGGATTCCTGATATATATTGGGAGGTGACCACAGTTAAAAAAAAGGTACTCGATACGTTGGTAGAGTGTTGGCATCTTTATTCTTTTTATTATATTAGAGAAATGACTTCTACAGGACTAGAACTGTTCCATTCGTAATAAATCATCAGGTAAGACATTTTTATAATATAATAAAGACATATAATATATATAGTAATAATAAACGTGACGACTAAGGATTATATATATATATATATATAGTTTCAGGAGGTCCCGTAAAAGGGTGAAAGCAGCGATTATTTGCTTAAACTTTAATATGTATATATAACAAATATACATATACAGTGCCCCCCCCCCCCCCCAAAAAAAAATGTGTACTCACTTCAACAACATTCTAATATATATGTGTATACAAATTTGGGGGACACCCTATTTATATATATATATATATTGTAACGACATATACAATGCACCGTTTGTTCCGGAGATTGAACACACGACCTCAATATTGTGAGCCAAGCAGTCGTACCACTACGCCACCCACCTTTACTGTATTATACTTATTACACATAACAAATACCTATTGCAAGGCGTTTCTAATATTAACTCATTAATTTTAATGCCTAATTCTTTTATCAGCGAAGGCTTCATCTCCGTTATTATTCACCGGAAGCACGTGACCTGGGCAGAGCCTATCTATCTCTGGGTTATTGTCTACAAACAGGAAATTGCATTCACGTACACACACACGCATATAATATGCATGTATGGATGTGTGGATATATTTCTGTATCTATACATATATATTTTCACACACACACATATAAGAACAGTCCTTTAAGTTCTGAGTTCAAATCCCACCGGTGTTATAGCTTTGCCTTTTATCGTTACGGGATTAATAAAATAAAGTACCAGTAACGCACTGAGGTTGATTTATTTGTCATTCCCTCCCTTACTGGCCGTGTGCTAAAAGGAGAAACAATCACACATATATATATATATATACATGTTTGTATAAGTGTGTATATAATATATACAATATGTATACAATATATATAGTTATGTAATAAACAACATAAGGCAGTGGTTTCTTGAAAGCAAACAAATTTTGCTTTCAATCATCAGAATGAAAAAATGCTGGTGTATTTATTGACATTGGATTTTAAAAACAAAAATATATTCTATATGAAAGTGAGGCTGGAAAAGGAAGAAGGAAACTAAAAATAAACACACATGCACACACACACACACAATTACATACACACACATATATACATACACATATATATATATACATACATATACACACATATATATATATATTATTAGAAATGTAAGCCATCGCCGCACCTGGACTAAAGAAATTATTTAGCCTGACGGTGGGGTTAAGAACCCTCGGAGAAATGGAAAAAGATGAACACCGACGGACATGGGAGTCGAACCCACATTCTATATATATATATTTATATATATATATATATATATATATATATATATATATATATAATGTATACAAATATATTATATGTATTTATTTTATATACATATATAAATATATTATATATGTATATAAAATAAATACATATAATATATTTGTATATATATATATATATATATATATTTATCGCATATATATATATATATATATAATAGGAGTAAGGTCTTACTTACTCCTATTACCCACTCTACTACCCTAAGTATTGAGTACTTTGGTGCGTTATGGTCCACCTGGTTCCTTACCACTTTTCCCTCGCTATATATAAATATATATATATATTGTGTAATTACGCATTGGTGACATTTATGGAAGGAAAATCTCACATTATGTCGTCTATAAAGTAGAAGCTATTTATATACTATATATATATATATATATATATATAGGATAATACTGTTTATATATATTATGAGAGATTATGTTCAGCCCTACAGCTGTTGGTTGATAGGAGGTCCTCTGTGTAGTTGTTGCAATGTCTATATATGTAGACACGCAAATATATATATGTATATATATATATATATATATATATATGTATATATATATATATATGTATATATGTATATATATGTATATATATATATATGTATATATGTATATATATGTATATATATATATATGTATATGTATATATGTATATATATGTATATATATATATATGTATATATATATATATGTATATATATATATATGTATATATATATATATATGTATATGTATATATATATATATATATATATATATATATATATGTATATATATATATATATATATGTATATATATATTTATGTATATATATATTTATGTATATATATATATTTATGTATATATATTTATGTATATATATTTATGTATATATATATATATATATATATATTTATGTATATATATATATTTATGTATATATACATATATATTTATGTATATATACATATATATTTATGTATATATACATATATATTTATGTATATATATATATATATTTATGTATATATACATATATATTTATGTATATATATATTTATGTATATATACATATATGTTTATGTATATATACATATATATTTATGTATATATATACATGTATGAGTGTATGTGTATATACATGTATGTGTGTGTGTGTATGCGGCCTTGTTATGTGTCGGTGAGATGAGAGTTGATCCACCAATCCATTTTGATATCCCCCCCCTACACACAGATATACACACACACAAACACAGATATATACACACATATAAACACTCGCACAAGTCCACACACCCACAGTAGAGTCCTTCAACAGTGGACAGCTGCATGAGAAGGTCAAGCTATTATTAGTATTACTTCTGCTGGTATTGATGATACTACTACTACTACTACTACTACTACTACTACTACTACTACCACTACTACTATTACTATTACTACTACTACAACCAGCACTGCTGCTGCTACTACTACTATTACTACTACTACCATTGCTTCTGCTACTACTACTACTACTACTACTACTGCTGCTGCTGCTGCTGTCCACATTGTCGTCATTTACATTGTCATTGTCAAACCATATTTTTTCAAGAACATATTCTTACAAATATATATAGAAGCGCGCACATTCAAACACATTCAAACTCGGACAAACATGCACACACACACACACACACACACACACACACACACACACACACACACACACACACACACCTATATATATATATGTATACAAACACACACACACACACCTATATATATATGTATACACACACAAATACGATACAATTGACACCTAACGAAATAACACAACTCATACGCCATATAATCTACACCACTCCACACACAACACTACGCCACACCACCTCTCCACAGACCATACTGCACCCCCCCACCCATCCACAGACCATACTGTACCACCCCACCCATACACAGACCATACTGCACCACCCCACCACTCCACAGACCATACTGCACCACCCCACCACTCCACAGACCATACTGCACCACAGCTCACCACACCACCGCACTACACTACACCACCCCTCCATAGACCATACTGCACCACATCTCACCACGACACTACACCACTTCACGACCACTTCACACACTGCACCACCACTCCACACACCACACTACACAGCACCACACCACTAGACCACTTCACACTCCACACACTACACTTCCCGACACACCACACTACACAGCACCACACTATGCCACCACACCACACCACTAGACCACACAACCACATCACCTCCCGACCACTTCCCACACCACACCATACACTACACATCACTACATTATGCCACCACTAGACCACACAACCACATCACCTCCTGACCACTTCCTACACCACACACTACACTACACTACACATCACCGCATTATGCCACCACACCACACCACTAGACCACACAACCACATCACCTCCCGACCACTTCCCACACCACACACTACACTACACTACACATCACCACATTATGCCACCACATCACACCACACCACTAGACCACACAACCACATCACCTCCCGACCACTTCCCACACCACACACTACACTACACTACACTACACATCACCACATTATGCCACCACACCACACCACACCACTAGACCACACAACCACATCACCTCCCGACCACTTCCCACACACTACACTACACATCACCACATTATGCCACCACACCACACCACACCACACCACTAGACCACACAACCACATCACCTCCCGACCACTTCCCACACCACACACTACACTACACTACACTACACATCACCACATTATGCCACCACACCACACCACACAACCACATCACCTCCCGACCAATTCCCACACCATACACTACACTACACTACACTACACATCACCACATTATGCCATCACACCACGCCACACCACACCACTAGACCACACAACCACATCACCTCCCGACCACTTTCCACACCACACACTACACTACACTACACATCACCACATTATACCACCACTAGACCACACCACATATATATATATATATATATATATATATATATATATATATATATATATATATATATATATATATATAGAGAGAGAGAGAGAGAGAGAGAGAGAGAGAGAGAGAGAGAGAGAGAGAGAGAGAGAGAGAGAGAGAGAAGAAAACGATGTATTTCGGCGGGATTGGTAGATGCAGGGCTGATAGTGGTGCTAGTAGTGACGTTGGCGTGTGTGCGTGTGCGTGAGAATATAGAAAGTATATAGAGAATCTCTCAACGTATCTTTCTGGAAATATAGAGAAATCTATATTTCCAGAGAAATACGTTGTGGTCAAGTTCTGTGAAGTTGGTCGTGTGTGG
This sequence comes from Eledone cirrhosa, assembly GCA_964016885.1. Lineage (NCBI taxonomy): Eukaryota > Metazoa > Mollusca > Cephalopoda > Octopoda > Eledonidae > Eledone > Eledone cirrhosa. The sequence continues at coordinate 30,088,920 of OZ024761.1, forward strand.
GTGGAACGGGGACGAACAACTGCTTGAATGATAATTGTTTCTACTTTTGGCACAAGACCAGCAATTATCCCAGTGTATTACTGGTACTTTATTTTATCGACCTCGTAAGGATGAAAGGCAAAGTTAACCTCGGCGGGATTTGAACTCAGAATGGCAAGGGCCATAACTCTATACGTCAAAGCATGGCGTCCGGCTCTCTACCGATACCGCCAATCCAACTGCTTGAATAATAATAATTTCTTATAATAGGCACAAGGCCATCAATTTTGGGAGGAGGGGAAAGTCGATTAAATCGACACCAGTGCATTACTGGTGCTTTATTTTATCGACCCCCATAAGGATGAAAGGCAAAGTTAACCTCAGCGTGATTTGAACTCCGACCATAAAGGGCCATAACTCTATGATGCAAAGCATGGTGTCTGACGCTCTACCGAGATACTGGCAATCCACAACCTTTAATAATGATTTCTTATTTAATAATTGTTTCTACTTTAGGCACAAGGCCAGCAATTACCCAGTGCATTACTGGTACTTTATTTTATCGACTCCGCAAGGATGAAAGGCAAAGTCAACCTCGGCGGGATTTGAACTCAGATCGTAAAGGGACGTAACTATGCTGGAAAGCATGGCGTCCGACCCTCTACCGATACTGCCAATCAACCGATTTCTTAAAGGTTAACTTTGCCTTTCATCCTTACGGAGTCGATAAAATAAACAATTATTATGATTGGCATTATTGGTAGAGGGTCAGAAGCCATGCTTTGCAGCATAAAGTTACGGCCCTTTACGGTCTAAGTTCAAATCCCACCGAGGTTAACTTTGCCTTTCATCCTTACGGGGTCGATAAAATAAAGCATAAAGTATAAACACACACACACGCGCAACCACATACATGCGAGTGATATATACAGGGAAGGGAGTGTATCAGTCAAAGCAGTGTCAGGCTGAAGGTCGATACATATATAAAAATGAAAAAATGAAAACATATATGAGAATAAAAAAATTAAATCAAAGAGAAAGTAAGAGGGAGGGGTTATCAATTATAAAGTAACACTAGAAAAAATAGAAAACATACATAGGTTCGTACGTACACATATATATATAAATATATATATAAATACGTACAGACAAAAGCACATACATGCGTACAAACATACAAAGGCGTGCATACATACACACGAAGCACACACACACACATATATATATATATATATATATACGTACATGTAAATCTAATCACACGCACGCACGCGACTATATATATATATATACACATATACATACACACACACACACATATATATATATATATATATATATATATACATATACGTATACATATACACACACATATATATAAGTATGTAAAAAACATAGATATAAAAACACACATATACACACACGCGCACATACGAATGCATTCGTATACATATACAAACACGCATACACACACACGCATAGATACAATATAAAAACCACCCGTATGAATAAATGAGTACAAATTATACGCAAGTAAACATACATAAAAGCGGCTGAGAGAAACAGAATATATCTGGAGTTGAAAACGCAAGTGACATGTGATATCAGGTAGTGAAGGAAAATGGGGAAGTAAAATGTGTAAAATTGTGAAGATATAAAGTAAGTGAATCAAAAAGCAGGGGGGGGGGGGGGGTCACTGGTGGATGTGAAGTGAAAATAAAGTTAAAAATAAAAGTAAATCAGAAAGAGAAGTCTGTAAAGAGGGTAATTTAAGGAAAGTGAAGAACAAGAGTTTATGGTGGATAAGTATCTGAAAGTGAGTTAAGTTTATATAAGCTGGAAGGCAAGTGTGATTTCATGTGTGGGCAACTGGTGAAAATTTCTGTTTTTGCATTTAGGCAGGTTTTTGGTGATTTAAGGTTCTGTAAAATCCAATATTTTTCACTTATGCAGAGTGCGCATCTTCTTGTTCCTCTTGCATATTCTTTAGATTGGTTCAAAATTGACCAATCTAATTTATATTGGATACCTTGGTCTTTCAAATCCCATATTCTGCTAGCCAGAGCTGTTGTAAATCTTTTTTCAGGATGTCAGAAAGATGCGACATGTGAGTAATAACGCGTTTTGAATTTGTCTTGTGTCATACCCACATATCGTTCGCTGGTGGCTGATAGGTTGTTGCTGGTGGTTGTCACTTTAGCCACATATACAATGGCTTTGGTGTTGCATTTACTTTGTAATGGGCATTCACTTTTGACTCTACAGGAGCAATTTTGATGTTCTCTGGGTATTTTCTTATTGAGGATATAAGATTTAATAGGGGGACCGCAGGAGTAGCTGATTTTGACACAGTTTCTATTAAAGATCTTATAGTATCTATGTGTTCTAGGGAAATGTTTATCTAAGAGCTCTAGGAATTTTGTGCCTACATTAGTTTTAACTGCTAAAGAGTAGGAGGCGGGTTTATTTTTATTTTCCTATTATTATGTTTAAAGGAGTTAGTATTGTTGGGTATGTACTTAATCGGTTCGCTAAATCCGCTATTTTGAAGGGCTTTATTATAGTAGGGGGATGCCTTATTGAAAATAGCTTCTGAGGAAGAGAGGGTGGAGATCCTACGGCTAATATTAGGGATAAGATTTTTAAAAACTATAGGAGGATGGAAAGAGCCTTTATTTATATATTTTAAATTTTCATTAGGTTTATAAGAAGAAGTAGGCAGATCTAGGTTTATATCTAGAAAATTAACATTGGAAAGGTTAGTGTCAATGGTAATTTTAAGATTAAAACTAGCGAAGGTTTTTATTAAGTCTTTCCTTAATCTATCTAAGTTATGGCCTATAGTGGTATGGGAAAGTATTAGACCATCGTCGCGATAAAGCCCAAAGGTATGGTTAGGGAATTTCTCTTTAAGTGTGTGTAGGAGGAATAGGCTAACTAAATCACACACGTCAGCACTGTCAAAAGAACCCATTGAGACATCGAATGGGTTCTCTGGGTTAGATATTTTTACCCAAGTGTCATTATTAGTAAATAGTAAAGTGTTTCTAGCATGCAAAATGACATTCTCTTCAATATCAGAAATATTGATAAACTTTCTAGCGAAATTTAAGGCTTTCGTTAAAAGAGGGTGAATAATAGACGGGTAGAAGTCTACAATGTCAAATTGGGTGAATCTAGAACTATTTTTATCTTTAATATTATTAAACCAATGTACTACAGAAGAGCTATTTATCCATTGGAGTAATTCAGACTTACTTCTAATATGTTTGTTCATATTATTTAATATTTTGTTGCTAGCAAGACCGATTTCTATCTTAGCAGGGTTGATTAATCTACAACTAGGACGATTAATAAAATCAGGTTTGTGATCTTTGAGGGTGATACAGGCATTACGTTTAGCAAGTTTTTCTGTTCTATTGTCTATTTAAAAAAAACTAGTTAATTCTTTAGCTTCCTTATTTAGAGTATTATAGGTGTTTATATTAGCTATTTGGTATTTAGAGGTGATGTTATCTGTTAAGAGTTGGTCATGTAAGTTATTATTAACTTCGTATAAGTTTTTAGTTTTGTCAGAGAAAATGAACTTATTTTTAGAAGATTTGAATATTGAAATATCGCTAGATAGTTTAGATTGAAAAGGGTTAGAGTACTTACGGAATTTGATTTGGTTGATTAAATTAACTAAGTCTTGTTCAAAAGCGGTCATATCTTTTACTCTTTGCGGGTATTTATGAGACTTGATATCAAAATATTCTGTAGAATCCGTGTTAAAGTGTCCATCAAAATCAAAGCTTTCCATCTCATTCTTTCACCAAAAACCTGCCTAAATGCAAAAACAGAAATTTTCACCAGTTGCCCACACATGAAATCACACTTGCTTTCCAGCTCATATAAACTTAACTCACTTTCAGATACTTATCCTCCATAAACTCTTGTTCTTCACTTTCCTTAAATGAGATAATTATATTGTATTGTTTATTATACATTCAATTTAGCTCTGGTACTTACATAGAGCACTCTTCACTCCTATGACTTTTTCAATTTCAACGGAAACTTCAATACTTATATATATATATATATATATATATATATATATATATATATATATAGTAATAATAATAAATGTGGAGACTAAAATCCGAAGAGGGCTCGATAAGGATAATATATATATCAAAATATATAAAACCATAGAGTTTTAATCTTTATTTGTTTAATCTGTTATTTTAATAAATAAATACACCCCCCCCCCCACACACACATGCATGCATATATGTGGTATGTCGTAATATATCACAAACAGTTATCTAGAAAAGCTTGAGGTATCGCGGAATATATTGCGCCAATTTTCTAGAAAATATTCACTTATGGCTGCACATATCGCCAACAATTGTCTAGAAAAGGTTCAGGCATGGCGGTATATATCGCAAACAGTTACCTAAAAAAGGTTCGGCTATTTCGTAATATATTGGCCACACTTATCTAGAAATTATTTGTTGGCTGTGATAGGTTTTGTGAAATGAGTCTAAAGCCTCTTGCAATGGGAATTTATTGCGGTTTCTCCAATCGTGTATTTATATCAGATGGCTATTTATCGAATTTTAAAGTATTCAGTCCAAGCATTTTGTCTCGAATGGTCATGAATTTGTTGATCCATGGAAGACGTTGGCGCCGCCACAGCGAAAAATAGGTATTTGCCCTATACCTGCGCTCTGCCCCCAGCTTTGCAAGTTGCCTTCTCCATTATATTTATTGTCACTTATCCTTTCTAACACCTTTCTCCTTGTATCTATGTACTTGTTTTACAAAGTTGAAAATTAAGGTCCACCCAAATATATATATATATATATATATATATATATATAATTGGAAATCAGTAAAATCGAATCTCTGGCGGTTTGCAAGTAAATTCGGCCTACTTATATGAAGTGATGAGTTAGCAAAGCACTCGATAAGATAGGTCTCAGAGTTATAACATACGTTTAAATAGCTTGACAAATCGAACATTGTGGTAGGCTAAACTAACACACAATATGTACCAAAGTAACGGTAAAACTAATCAGTTGAGAAAAATAGACCTGGACAAATCAAACGGGCGTTTGAAATGTTTCTCTGACTCCGAAATCAAATATCAGACTTACTTGAATGGCAAGGTCATGGTATTGGTGACTGAACAGATGACTCAGTTTATCAATATATATATATATATATATATATATATATATATATATATATATATATATATAATATATATATATATATATATATATATATATAGTTATGTAATAAACAACATAAGATAATTATTTCATTTACCAGTGGTTTCTTGAAGACAGATACTTATGTCTGTCTTCATTCATCAGAAGAAATATTTATTGAATAGTAATATGGATTTGAAATCAGAGTTTAGGATAAATGAAAGTGAGATAACTAAAAATCTCTGTAGCCTACATAGAGCACTCTCTTTTCCTTTACCTTTTCTACGGAAATACTTCATTTATATATATATATATATATATGAAATGTAAGAATCAAAGAACTGTTCAAAACATTAATGTTATAATGTTTTGAACAGTTCTTTGATTCTTACATTTCATATAACTGCTCTGTAATTCATCTGATGTTTTTACATTGAGCTACTTAACTTACTGGTAATAAGCTAGTAATACTTTACTGCCTACCACTATTTAGGGCTTGTATAAAAAATACATATAACTGCTAAAGGTTTTTGTATTTTCATAACCATAAATAGTACAATTAATACTATATATATATATATATATATATATATATATATATATATATATATATATATATATATATATATATATATATATATATATATATAATAGGGTGGCCCTTAGCAATAGGTAATTTTCCGAAAGTTAAAATGTTGATGTTCCCACCTAATTTCTGTTCCAATCAACAACAAAACGGGGTGTGCAAATTTTCAGCTCAATCGGACAACTGTTAGGCGACCCTCAAACGCCTTGAAGTTGGAACATAGTATACGCAACAGTTAATTCTGTTCAAAAGCGGTATACTGTTCCCTATCTCGACCAATTTCTTTTTTCTTCTCAGAGAAATTTATGTGGACACATCTAGGTAATCCCAGCAAATGTATTTATATACATTGTATATATATAACCACATACTGATATATGTATATATGCTCCTCTCCTCCTCATCATCCAACTCCTCCCCCTTCTACTTCCTCCTCTACCCCCCCCCCCCCCCCCCCATCCTCCCCTTCCTCACCTTCCCGCCCTTCATCTCCTACCTCCTAGGTGTTTGCCCTAAACCTACGCTCTGTCCCCAGCTTTGCAAGTTGCCTTCCCCATTATATTTATTGTTACTTATCCTTTTAATACAAAGAATAAGTCTGAACAAGTTTTAATTTAAGAGAAATTATATAAGAAATAAAAAAAATTTATCTGAAAAAATGACTTTCCGGGCGAAAACTTCAAAGTTTCACGGTCGATGAGGGTCACTTTTCAGTTGTCCGCTTGATCTAAAGTTTTGCATAGATTAATTTTCTGTTACTTGAAACAAGATAGGAGGGTGGGAGCTAAACGTTTAGGAAGTTGAAAATTAAGGGCCGCCCTAATATATATATATATATATATATATATATATTATATATATATATATATATATATGTGAAGTAATTCTGTCGGAAAAGTCCAGGAAAAAAAGAATGCTCTATGTAGGTTACAGAGCTTAATATTTATGTAATAAACAACATATGATAATTATTTTATTTACCAGTGGTTTCTTGAAAGCAAAAGAAATTTGCTTTCAGTCATTAGGATTTTTTCATTCTGATGACTGAAAGCAAATTTCTTTTGCTTTCAAGAAACCACTGGTAAATGAAATAATTATCTTATGTTGTTTATTACATAACTATATATATATATATATATATATCTGAGCTTCCTTCCTGTCACTTTCACAATTTACACGCTTTCCTCTCGTTAAGCTACATCTGAAGAATCACTGATTGTTCCAACGGTAGAAACACTTGATTCTGAGTAGTAACGTTAGATAACATTTTCAAACAGAGTTATATAAACTAGCAGAAAAACCACCCTTCGGCTGGTTTTCTGCTAGCATGTGTAGTGTGTATATTGATATTATACGCAAGTATATATGCATGTAGATATGATACATCAAATAAAATCGTAATTGGCAATACACACAGAAATTGAACGAAAACTGTGTTACACTCTCTTATGTAATCAGTAACGTAATCCATGATACATTGAAAAAGACGATATAATATATCTGTTAGCATGTGTAGTGTGTATATTGATATTATACGCAAGTATATATACATGTAGATATGATCAAATAAAATCGTAATTGACAATATACACAGAAATTGAACGAAGACTGTGTTACACTGCCTTATGTAATCATTAACGTAATCCATTATTTGCATTAGGAGAAAATTAGTGACAGAATATTAATATGTTTATTTAAACGATCGCTAACCGGAAGTGTTGACATTTGAAAATTTTAAAGAATTGAATCTTTAAATAAGTAATAAAATATATTTAATGAACAGCCACGAAATTTAGTGGATAAATTATGTAATATTCATTCATTATTTATTCAAAGTAATCCAACTTATTTTACCAAGGGGACAAAAAATTATAAACCGTACGCAGTCCTGCGCTTCTTACTTTATTATAGTTTAGATTCTACAAGTAAGACAATACTCTTTTCTTCCCTTCGTTTGTCAAATCAAACGCGTATTTATCTAATTAAGAATATTTCGATGAGAAAAACTAAGTAGCTACGGCTCTTCAAATGACTAAATGATAAAGTATTTACTTTTCTCCCTCCCCTCTCTCTCCATATATATATATATATATATATATATATATATATATATATATATATATATAAGTTTATCCCGGGTTCAATTGGGGGTAACCACAGTAAGTAAGGTATTCAATACAAAGCAGAGTAAAATATTTAATATAGAAAAGGCTTCTACAGGACTAGAACTGTTTCATTCGGGGGATTTCTCCCGAATGAAACAGTTCTAGTCCTGTAGAAGCTTTTCTATATATATATATTATATATATATATATATATATAATATATATATATATATATATATATATGATATATATATATAATATATATATATATATAATATAATATATAT
>OZ024761.1:30104574-30109574 GCA_964016885.1 Eledone cirrhosa
TTAGCTTGGCCACAACCAAAACTTCGATTTACTAAACTTCCATTTGTATAAATATATATATATATATATATATATATATATATATATATATATATATATATATATATATACATACATACATACGTATAGTTGATTCAACTACAGATACGCATTTTCGACATTTTTGTCTTTACTCAGACCTTTTTTCTGTTTTATTTTGTGATCCCGCCTCTATTTGTACTCTCGAAGAAGGGCTTAAGCCCGACACGTCGAACTTTCTTTCCTCTTTCTAATATAAAGCGTGAAACTAATAAGACTTTTTGTGCCTCTGATTGTTGTCTCCTTGAACTATATATATATAAATGAAAGTTAGAGTTAATAACTCATACTGAAACTCTGTAATTAACAAGCTCAAAGTATAAATACCGAGCATGGTGGATTGGCAGTATCGGTAGAGTGTCGGACGCCATGCTTTCTAGCATAGTTACGTCCCTTTACGATCTGAGTTCAAATCCCGCCGAGGTTGACTTTGCCTTTCATCCTTACGGGGTCGATAAAATAAAGTACCAGTAATGCACTGGGTAATTGCTGGCCTTGTGCCTAAAGTAGAAACAATTATAATAATATATGTAGTAAGAAATACAGTAAATCGTGTGTCTAATATTACGAGGGTTGAAGAACCACATTTGTTTGAAATATTTAACCATGAAGCAGACAGAATGATAAAATAAAATAAAATAAAATTAAGTTATACAAACCGCCTCAATAACAATTACATCTCTCGGACAGATTAGGGATTAATCTGTTTCGTCCTGAGTGTGTTTGTAACAGATAATCCACGGGCATCATCAGCGAGAGAATCTGATTAAATGCGACAAACACCTAGTACCAACGTTCACACAGAAAAATGAAACCCTCGTAATATTAGACACACGATTTACTGTGTTTCTTACTACATATATTATTATAATTGTTTCTACTTTTGGCACAAGGCCAGCAATTATCCAGTGCATTACTGGTACTTTATTTTATCGACCCCGTTTTTATTATAATGCTCGGTATTTATACTTTGAGCTTGTTAATTACAGGGTTTCAGTATGAGTTATTAACTCTAAATTTCATTTATATTTCGGCTCACTCAAGAGGTGAGCTTATTAAGTTGCATGTGTTGGACTGTTATTTCTAACCAATACACTCACACCACTTTTGACTTACGGCACACGAGGTGATGAATTCATTTTTCTGTGTGAACGTTGGTACTAGGTGTTTGTCGCATTTAATCAGATTCTCTCGCTGATGATGCCCGTGGATTATCTGTTACAAACACACTCAGGACGAAACAGATTAATCCCTAATCTGTCCGAGAGATATAATTGTTATTGAGGCGGTTTGTATAACTTAATTTAATTTAATTTAATTTTATTTTATCATTCTGTCTGCTTCATGGTTAAATATTTCAAACAAATGTGGTTCTTCAACTCTCGTAATATTAGACACACGATTTACTGTATTTCTTACTACATATATTATATATATATATATATATATATATATATATATATATATATATATATATATATAACGATCTAGCTCGACTCTGTAATCAATGGCTCGTCGGACCTCTTTGGTGATAATGATATATATATATATATATATATATGTATATAGAAATGGCTTTGAATGAAACAGTTCTAGTCCTGTAGAAGCCATTTCTATATTAAATATTTATACCCTGCTATGTATTGAGTACCTTACTTACTGTAGTTACCCCCAATTGAACCTGGGATAAACTTGTATATATATATATATATATATATATATATATATATACTTGTTCCTATTACCCACTCTACTACCCTAAGTATTGAGTACTTTGGTGCGTTATGGTCCATCTGGTTCCTTACCACAATTCCTTCGTTATATATATATATATATATATATATATATATATATAAATAAAGATACTCTGGTGCATACATATACATTTGATATATATATATATATATATATATATATATATATCAAATGTATATGTATGCACCAGAGTATCTTTATTTGCAGTTGTATGGGCATTTGGGAGTAAGATGAGGAAGTACAGAATAGAAGAATTAAAGTGGCGGGTATCGTCCACGGAAGTGATGGTACGGAGGGAAAAGATGAGGTGTTGTTCTCCCCGGAGTTTCGGTCCTAGTGCAGCTAACTAGGCTGAAACCAGTGCGGTGTTGCGTCGAGTGATTTTGGAGTGAAAATATGTAATTCAATGGTCCAATCTTGTCACATATTGTGTCACACTGATTCAGCGTGGGGATTACGTTGTGGGTGCACGTGTCTGTGGAATATTCAACCACATACACATTAATTTATTAGTTGGAATTCAGCTGATCTAAACAGCGAATGTTCGTCCTCGAAACCGACGGAGGACTCATTGTGTGTGTCTGTGTGTCTGTCTGTGTGTGTTGCAGATACACAGACACATAAGTAACATGATCAATGATTTAGATAATGTCGTGTTCAAATCATTGATAGGTGTCATATTAATTAATTAAAATCTGTTAGCACCAACTTTACTGTTATGTTCTCATCTAGATGGCGTCCCTGGATATTGTGTCCCTCTCATTCTAACACATCTATCTATCTATCTATCTATCTATCTATCTATCTATCTATCTATCTATCTATCTATCTATCTATCTATCTGCCTACTGTACCCCAGCAAGTTTTATGAAAGGTGGGTGAAAGTGGCGAGAATGGCCCGAGTGAATGGGCCTTCTCTCTATATCAGCCTGTAGATTGAGGAAAAGGAGGAGGAGAGGAAAGGAGTACAAGCTCTTCGTACTCCTGGAGATGAGGGTTGCACATTTTTTCGGGGGTATGTGTTACCCATATAAACTGTCTCCCTCTATTGGGGAAAATCGACTAACTTTTAAATTCCATCTGTGATAACATTTTACACGTTTTTATTGTATGTAAACTTCCCCCTTTGTATTTGTCCCCTTCTTTTGTGCCCCTGTGGCTAATAAAGAAATATATCTATCTATCTATCGATCTATTTGTGCATAAGCATATATGTACATGTATGTGTGTGTGTGTGTGTGTGTGTGTGTGTGTGTGTGTGTGTGTGTGTGTGTGTGTGTGTGTACGTATGTGTGTGTATGTATCTGTGCGTATGTATCTATGTGTATATATGTATATATCTACACACACACACACACGCACAGAGTTGTACGGTGTCAGGTAAATGTCATGTGTGTTTGCATTGGCTTCGAATAAACACGTATTTTTGTAGTTGTTGTTGTTGTTGTTGTTGTTCGGTTATAGATTAGTTTATAATATATATTACATCGCATCCCCCCACACACATACACTGACAGGTATAAACACACACACACACACATACACTGACAGGTATAAACACACACACACATACACTGACAGGTATAAACACACATACACATACACACATACACTGACAGGTATAAACATACACACACACACATATACACACACATATACACACACACATACACACACATACACATACACACATACACACACATACACACACATACACACACATACACACACACATATATACACACACACATACACACACACACATATATACACACACACGCTCACACACACACACATTCACACACACATAAATTGACATCCTCCCACACTTATATACAGACAGACATATACACACACGCACACACAGACATACATACAGACAGAGAGATTGAGACACGTACACACGCACACACACACACAGACAGACAGAGAGATTGAGACACGTACACACGCAGATACATGCATACAGAGAGAGAGAGAGAGAGAGAGAGAGAGAGAGAAATACAAACAAACACAGACACATATATACATACACAGATATATACAGAGACATACATACACAGACAGATATATACGGACACTCACACACAAACATACACAGACACGTACACATACACAGACAGATTTATACAGATACACACACACACACACACACATACACACAGACAGATATACATACACACACACACGCAGACAGATATACATACACTCACACAGGCAGAGATATACATACACACACACAGACAGAAATATACATACACACACACGGATATACTGACACGCAACAACAACAACGACAACAATGACATCAACAACAAGAACAACAACGATGATAACAATGATGACAACAACAACAACAACAACAATGACAATAACAACAACAACAATGATAAGAATAACAACAGTAACAACAACAATAGTAATATTTAAAAAAAAACCGCGACAACAACAACTGCAACAATGACAACTACAACCATGATAACAAAAACAACAATAATGACAACAACAACAATAAGAACAAGTTCAGTAACTACAACAATAGCAACAACAACAACAACAACAACAATAACAAACAGTAACAACGGCAACAACAACAGTAATATAAAAAAACGCAACAACAACAACTGCAACAAGAACTACAACTACAACAACAACAAGTGCATCAATAACTACAACAACAACAACTACAACAACAACTGCAACAAGAACAGCAACTACAACAACAACAAGTGCATCAATAACTACAACAACAACAACTACAACAACAACCGCAACTGCAACATCATCAACTACAACTACAACAACAAGTGCAACAACAACAACAACAACAACAACTGCAACAACAACAACAACTACAACAGCAGCAGCAGCATCAACAACAGTAACAACAAGACACTACTGTACGTCTCTTCACATCAATACAAGCAGCCGCAGGTTGTTACAAGATGGCGGTGTCTATAATTTTAGTGGAAACAACAACAGTTTCCATCAACAGTTTGCATCAACAGTTCCTTCAGGCCGTTTTTCTTTATGTTTCGTCTCTGTATGGCTCCTCAAGTAGGCCTCGCAACATCTAATTTGGAAAGATGTCTTTTAAGCCATTTATTAGAGAGGACCCTATAATTTTTATCTACATAGTTATGTATCTAACTATGTATGTATGTATG
>OZ024761.1:30117074-30119574 GCA_964016885.1 Eledone cirrhosa
TATCACTTTCTGTCACTTGTCTCTCTCTGACTTTCTGTCGCTGTCTCTCTCTCCCCCTCTCTCTCTCTCTATATATATTCTGTCACTGTCACACATACACACACGCACAGACACACACACATACACACACACACACAAACGCACTCACATACACACACACATACAAAGACACACACACACATAGACACACGCTCAGACTCGTACACACTCACATACACAGACACACTCACACTCACACACACACACACACACTCACATACACAGACATACATACACACACACGCGCGCCCGCACACACCTGTAGTTATACAAACACACACACAGTCACATATGTAGCTGTTAAAACACACATACACACACACACACACACACACACACACACACACACGAGAAGTTATACACACACACTCACATAAGTAGTTATACATACACATACTCACATATGTAGCTATACAAACTCACACACATATGTAGTTATTCAAGCACACACACTTACACACAAACGTATATAGTTATACAAACACACACACATTCACGTATGTAGTTATACACACACTTACGCACACACTTACATATGTAGTTATACACACACATACATAGATACGCACACACACACTTACATATGTAGTTACATATAAACGCAGAAGCAGATTTACACCAAACATACCGCTGCAACTCACTGTATACACACGTACACATACATACACATACACACAGCAGCTCACTCACTCATACAAACTCATACATTCACACACACACACACACACACGCAGGCGTGCGTGCGCATCCGTACACTTTAGCACACAACACAGCACGCAGCACTCCGCACTTACACTTACATATACACACGTACACCTGTACACACGCACGCACGCACACAACCTAGATATATATTCACGTCCATATATATATATATATTTCTCTCTCTCCCTCCCTCCCTCTCTCTCTCTCTCTCTCTCTCTCTCTCTCTATCTCTCTCTCTCTCTCTCTCTCTCTCTCTATATATATATATATATATATATATATATGTATATATGTACACACACATGAAATAAGCAAAGGGTAAAACAGAAACAGAGAAATGTTTAAAGTGTCTTGGTGTGGTGGAGCTAGTTCCACATGTACTTTGGAGTTGATATTCTTCTTGTACAAGGTTGGGGAATCCTTGTTAGATGCCACAATACGGCCGTATATAATCCAGGCCACTTGTTTGAATATGAAGCCGTTCGGCAACGGTAGCGTGTGTGAAAATTTGCCGTTTTTCCCCGAAACGGAGGACAAAGTGCAGCGATTTGCTGCGACTTATATCATGTTACATCGTGTAGTTCTTTACACACCAGCCATTTTCCTCGGCCTCTTTTTCGGTGCCTGGAGCGACAAATACGGACGAAAGTTACCTATTATTTTCCCCAGCATGGGCAGCATTATTGGGGTGTTGTTCTATATTGGAAGTTTGATGGAGAAACGTTGGAATATTCACATGATCATCACAGGCGGTTTCCTACAGGGTGCCCTTGGCAAAAGTTCCGTTATTACGATGGCTGTGCACAGCTATGCTGCGGATATTACCGAAAATGAACAGCGGACCAAGAAAATGGGAAAGATCTTATCAATGAACTTTTTTGGACTTTTCGCCGGTTCATTATTGTCCGGCATATTGGCCGACTCAGTCGGTATCGAGGTCATGTTCTCATTAGTGTCCGTTTTCCACGCAGTAGCCATTTTAACAACAGTTTTCTTCCTTGTGGAGACCGTCAACTACGAGAAAACGAGCGACGGCGAAGATACAACGTTTAAATGTTCGTCCTTCTTCAATTTCTCCAACATCAAAGATTCGTTAATGGTATTAATCAGAAAACGAGACGACGGGACCCGTGCCATTATTTTCAACATATTTCTCATCTCCGTCCTGCAGATCGCTTGCAAAACTGGCGAGATGGACACCACAGTTCTCTTCGTCCAGCACAGACCGCTCAGCTGGAGCAAGTCGGGTTACGGCTTTCTCTTGTCCGTCGACTACGCAGTGATGGGCATCTGTTTACTCTTCGTTCTGCCGCTCTTATCCAACGTCATTAAAGTGTCCGACACCACTATCATCATGGTAGCCATTATGTGCAAAGTTATACGCCTGATATGGGCAGCTTTCCTTAACAAGAGCTGGATGATGTACGTGTCTATAGGATTGGGTGCAATGGGTGGCCTGATGATATCGGCTCTCAGGTCCCTATTGAGTAAAACTGTAAGTGAATACGAAATCGGAAAGACGTTTTCGTTGCTCGGTTGCGGCGAAACAGCTTCTAAACTACTAGGGACGGCAATTTTTACGAACATATACAGCGCCACCGCCAAGTTTATGCCAGGAATGGTGTACCTAGTTGAGGCGGCCATATTCTTCTCCACTCTACTCCTTATGATATGGGTGACACACAGAATGAAGAGTGTACTGAAATACCGTCTACTGGATGATTCCTCACCAAAGAAGAACTATAACAGCCAGGAT
>OZ024761.1:30127074-30129574 GCA_964016885.1 Eledone cirrhosa
CAGCTCTAGCATCACTCCTTCATAGTCAGCCTATGGATTTTTCAGTCCATACCCTTATGTAAATCCCAACGCTGTAATAACTGTGATTCGTTCTTCCTTCCTCATCTCCACATATTCTTAATATATTCTACTCCATTAAATGCAGAATGACGGTCTAATGACCACAAGGCCATGGATTCGTTTTCCAGGCGGGGGTGTGGCGTTTGACCTTGACCAACGCATCACCGGGAATCGAACTCACGACTTTGAGCCGCACACGCTCAAACACTACTAAACAACGTGAAATTGAGACTGCGTTAATGCATGTCACATCCTCTCTACAGCTAAAGGTACACGTGCTTATGAGATATTCAACCATTTACAGCAGTCGGGGTTGTGGCGTTATGACCTTGACCAACACACCGCCGGGAATCGAACTCACGTCTTTGAGCCGAATACACCGAAACACTACTAAACAACGTGAAATTGAGATTGTGTTAATGCATGTCACATCCTCTCTACAGCTAAGGGTACACGTGTCTGTGAAATTCTCAACCACTTGTATCAGGCAAGGGGCTGGGGGTGGGGTGGCGTTATGACCTTGACCAAGCCCCCCCCCCCCCGGGAATCGAACCCTTGACCAAGCCCCCCCCCCCCCGGGAATCGAACTCACGACTTTGAGCCGAACACACTGAAACACTAATAAACCACGTGAAATTGAGATTACGTTAATGCATGTCACGTCCTCTCTACAGCTAAAGGTACACGTGCTTATGAAATATTCAACCATTTACAGCAGTCGGGGTTGTGGCGTTATGACCTTGACCAACACACCGCCGAGAATCGAACTCCCGTCTTTGAGCCGAATACACCGAAACACTACTAAACAACGTTAAACTGAGATTGCGTTAATGCATGTCACATCCTCTCTACAGCTAAGGGTACACGTGCTTGTGAAATATTCAACCACTTGCACAGTAAGTGTCATGCCGGCACTGCATTATCAGTACAAGTAGATATGGAATACCCAGCCACTTACATTAAGTGTGCACGTGTCTACGGAATACCCAGCCACTTATAAAACACTTCAGTGATCAAACCGCTGTAACATTATTTTTATCGCTTAATCTGACATTTTACAGTTTTTCTCCCCGTAATTGATATTTCACAGTGTATAATTAATACAGAAGGCGTTTGACAAGGTAGAAATATAGATTTGTATGTTAGTCTTATATTTTCCCGTGTGCAT
Source organism: Eledone cirrhosa (assembly GCA_964016885.1). Lineage (NCBI taxonomy): Eukaryota > Metazoa > Mollusca > Cephalopoda > Octopoda > Eledonidae > Eledone > Eledone cirrhosa. The sequence goes on from OZ024761.1 coordinate 30,128,303, forward strand.
TTTTGGTGATATATATATATATATATACACACACACTCATATATATATATATGTATATATATATATATTATATATATATATATATATATATATATATATATAATATAAGATCAAAAGATGGTTAAAGGAGTTTCATGTATTTTATTATGCGCATTTCAAAAACAAACATCATGCAATAATATTTGTGTTTTCATCAGATAAAACAGGAGAACATGATATGAAGGCTAAAAAACACTTGTGGATAGTGCAGTTTTAAATCAACATATATGTTGATTTAAAACTGCACTATCCACAAGTGTTTTTTAGCCTTCATATCATGTTCTCCTGTTTTATCTGATGAAAACACAAATATTATTGCATGATGTTTGTTTTTGAAATGCGCATAATAAAATACATGAAACTCCTTTAACCATCTTTTGATCTTATATTATGCATACTCCAGTCCCACAAACTGTAGAGTGCTTCTTATCCGATATCTGCATTGCTTTATTGTACTACAATAAAACTCACCTCCTACATTATATATATATATATATATATATATATAATATCATATACATATATATACATTTATATATAGATGTGTGTGTATATATATATATATACTATATCATATACATACACATATATATATGTATATATGTATATATATATGTATATATGTATATATATATATATATATGTATATATATATGTATATATATATGTATATATATATATGTATATATATATATGTATATATATATATGTATATATATATATATGTATATATATATATGTATATATATATATATATGTGTGTATATATATATATGTGTGTATATATATATATACTATATCATATACAAGCATATATATATATATATATATATATATATATATATATATACACTATATCATATACATATATATATATACACACTGGAAGAGGAAGACCGAAGTTAACATATGTTGATGCCCTAAGGACAGACATTGGTCTGTTGGAGACGCAGGACATGGCCGCACTAATGAGGGAGAGACCGCTGGACAGAACTCGCCCATGGATCTCGGGAATTTTACCCGCCCTATATATATATATATATATATATATTTCGTTCTGAATTTGTTTAGCAAGTCACTGAAGAGGTCACAGAATGTGTGACGAAAGAACTTTGACAATATATGAACAATCATCTGGTTGTGGAACCAACCAACCAACCGGAAATTTATAAATTCCTAAATTTATAAATTTAATTTATAATAAATTGAAGTGAAAGCAACTGGAGGGTGTGT
>OZ024761.1:30149574-30152074 GCA_964016885.1 Eledone cirrhosa
TGAGATCGGACGGTAGTTCACTGCATGGGACTTATTTCCCTTTTTGAAGACTGGGACAGAAAGTTTTCAGGAATATAGCCAGTGGCCAGTGAGTTCCTCCACAGATTAGCAAGAGGAGCTGCAAGTTGGTGTCGACACACCTTCAGGACACAAGCAGGGAACCTGTCGAGGCCTACTGCTGAATTGTGTTTAATTTCGTTTATTGCCGCTAAGACATCAGGGGCGCCAAACGTTATGTCTGATATAGTGTGTTGGGGGGGTTAATATCACTGATACGGCCCAGATAGGCCATATCAGGGTTGCTGAAAACAGAGCAGTATTGTTTCTGCAGTATCTCGCCCATGGTTTTGGCATTGTCCTGGAGTGTGCCATTTTCATCAACTAGGGGGCCAACAGTGGAGACGGTGACCTTGTGTTTTTTAGCGAATGAGAAGAACACTTTGGGGTTGAGTTTGATTTTCTCAATGGCCTACCTCTCTTCAGCTATTCTCTGGTTATTGATGATGGTCATCACGCATTGCTGGGGGTTATATTTTTTTGACTCAAGCAGGGTGATAGTCATTGAATGTGTGTGTTGCTGTTGGTAGTATTTTAGTGTGTTAATTTTTTTGTTTGTTCTTTTTATTTTTCTGATAATTGTTTTTCTGTTTTGGGGGATACTGCACTTGGTTTTTTCACAGGTTTTGGTGGGGTGTGTTTTGTACATATATCTGTGACAGTGTCTACAAAGATCTGCCAAGATGTTTTGATGTTGGTGGAAGTGTGTGCGTGTGTAAAAGACCAATCGACATGTGATAGTTCGTTCATAATTGCATCCCAGTTGGCATTGTAGAGATCCATGTTATCAAATGGGTGGGCTGGAGAGTAGACCCTGAGATTAGCTTTCGGCTGGTGGAATCTCAGGTTGCAAAGAACCATGTCATGGTCTGAGAGAAGGCTTTTTTCCACTGTAATACTATGTATAGTGTTAGTGTGGTTACTAAACACTAGATCCAGAATGTTCTTATGATGCCTCGTTGGTGCAAGGACAAGTTGGGACAAGAAAAACTCATTCATGAAGTCAAGAAGTGACTCGAAAGCCTCTTTGTCAGTGTTAGAGGCTGTGGAGCCTGGTTTCAAACTACATGTAGACCAATCGACACAGAGTAGATTAAAGTCTCCCATCAAAAGTATGTTGCTAGAATGGCACTGTTTAATAAAGCTTTTAATACTGTTGAGGCATTCTTTGAAACAGATTATGGGTGTTTGTGGCGGCCTATAGAGCCCAACTAATGTCAGGTCATTGGCTTTATTGTGCACAGTGACTGATTCACAGTATCCATTAGAGAATGTTGTGTTGCCATCTGCCGTATATTTATATATATATATATATATATATATATATACACACATATTCTGCTTATTTGGCTATTCCATTATTTCAGTGTTCGAATATTCGAATAAACGAATAATCGAATATTTCAAACATAAATAACCAATGAACGTTCACATTGTGTGTGTATGTATGTATGTATGTATGTATGTATGTATGTATGTATGTATGTATGTATGTATGTATGTATGTATGTATGTATGTATGTATGTGTTCTTCTGGTTTTATAATTTCACAAAGTTTTACCAATAAAGAGAGAGTCGGTTTCTAACATAGACACAAGACTCTCTCATTGGAATTTACACAACATCAACTAGGTAGATATGTATGTATGCATGTGTAGATATGGATGTTATTGTATGTGTGGATGTGGATGTTATTGTATGTGTGGATGTGGATGTTTTGAGTTGTATGTGTGCATGTGTATATGCTTTGTATCTGTACATGTGTATATGCAGTTATTAGATGCAACATTTTTGGAATGTTTTACATATTTTTACTGTTCCATTCATGGATTTTACTTGTAGTTTCCTAACTAGTTGTGTTCTTTCTGTTCCTGTGAAGCCTAGCTTCTCAAGATTTGTATTGAGGCAGTTACTAACATATCCCAGTGCCCCAATAATCACAGGCATAAATCTGAAGGTGTAATCAGGGTGTAGTATCTGCAGATTTCTCATCAGTTCTGCATAAATATTCTCCTTTTCACTAATCTTTGATATTATATTGGCATCTGCTGGGCAGCTAATTTCCACTACTGTGCATGTTTTCTTCTCCCTGTCCCATATCATAATATCTGGTCTGTTATGCCTGCATTTTATTGGGGTTTTACTGGAACATTCCACCAGTACTCTTTCATATTATGTACATGGATGTCTTCCACATTGTTGTAGCTTTTAATGTGTTTATTATCGAGGCTATCTTTTTTACGAACTGCATTGTACAGTGTTTTGGCCACTACATCATGCCTCATAGGTAGATAGTACCGCGATGACATCTTTGGACAGCTGCTGATGACATGGGTGATATCCTCGATGTTAGTTCTGCAGAGTCTGCACTTGTTATCACATCTAGGTCTTTTGCCTGCATCCCTATCTCTTTTGTGAATCAGGTATTTCGTGTTGATTTCCT
>OZ024761.1:30156557-30161557 GCA_964016885.1 Eledone cirrhosa
TGTAGGTAGGTAGGTATGAGGTAGGTAGGTATGTAGATATGGGGTTAGATAGATAGATAGATAGATAGATAGATATATTTCTTTATTAGCCACAGGGGCACAAAAGAAGGGGACAAATACAAAGATAGATAGATAGATAGATATGTAGAGAGATTGATAGAAAGATACATCGCTAAATAGTTAGTTAGATAGATAGATAAAGAGATTGGTTGATAGATAGGTAGATATGTAGATAGATATATAGATTAATGGATATGTAGATTGAAAAAAAGAAATAAAGAAAAAGTTAGTGTGTGTGAGAGAGAGAGAGAAAGAGAGAGAAGAAAATAAGATTTAAATTATTTCGACTAAACGGTAGTAGGTAAAATATAAGCTAAAACTAGTATTTGGAGCAGTTCCATAGGATAATATTGTGTCCCAATTGTTAGACATGACATAGTGTCTTGTTGACCTCTGGAGGTCAAGGGTTTGACAGGTTATAGGTTCTGACCAGCTTTCAATAAAAACATAACAACATGAACAAAAATTGGTAAATAGATGTCGGCTTAGCTGCGTGGTTAACAAGTCCTCCTCGCAATCTAGTATTTTCGTGTTCGGTTAATTAATGAGCGGCACCGGTCTTTTTTATTGAGGGGACGGGTTCTTGTACAGTAGGTTCGAATTGACCAATGTCTAATAGGTAGAATTTGGTAGACGGAAAATGTGTGGAAGCTCGTTATATATATGTATATATATATATATATAGAAACGAGTAGGACCCCGACGGCTGAGCGCAAGCCGTTTCGACGGCTAATTCTAATTTTAGTCCAGAATTAGCCGTCGGGGTCCTACTCGTTCCTATTACCCACTCTACTACCCTAAGTATTGAGTACTTTGGTGCGTTATGGTCCACCTGGTTCCTTACCACATTTCCTTCGTTATATATATATATATATATATATATATATATATATATATATATATATACACATATATAAGAAGAAGAAATTAAAAGATGGTTAAAAAAGTTCCATGTATTTTATTATGCGCATTTCAAAAACAAATATCATCCTGGGACGATATTTGCGTTATATATACTCCAGTCCAATAAACTGTTGAGTGCTACTTATCCGATATTTGCATTGCTTTATTGTGCTACAATAAAACTCACCTCCTACACACACACACACACACACATATATATATATATATATATATATATATATATATACATACACAAAGAGGTTGTGCTAAGATACCAGGTGGACTATAACGTTCCAGAGTACTCAATACTATTAGAACGTTCTAATACTGGTGGCTTAGTTCAGATCTAGCTGTCGAAACGGCCGAAGCTCAGCCGTCGGAGTCCTGACCCTTTTCCGATATATATATATGTATGTATATATGTATGTATGGGAGTGAAGGGCCCCCAGTTGTTGTCACAACTTCTTTCTATGACTTCGACTTCGGAAGCATCCAATGATGTTGACCAGTTCTCCTTTTCGGGTGGTGTTTTCGATGCTCAGAGAGTGGGATTGGTCGAGTACAAGGCCTTTCCCTTCTTAAAAAAACCTCAAAGCACAGGCATTGCTTCTTCAGGATATGTTACAGGTTCATGTGGCTGGCCGTTGCCTAAAAGTGCACCAAACTTTATAATCTGACAAGCGATTGCAATACTCTTAGCAGAGTTTGCAGCCATCATACATACATACATACATGTATGTTTTCTCTTTCTCTTAATTTCGAGTATATTTTTTTGACCGGCCACCTTCCTGGTGGCAAGGTTGTAAAAGAAAAGAAATTGTCATCCCTTGAATCGCAAGAATGTTTTGCATATTTTGAAGGTGCCAGCTATCGCAGCCATTTGTAGACTATGAATTAGGGAGCTGCGCTTTTTGTCCGCAAATCCAAGTTCGGTCATACTTTGGTCCAAGCGGGTTGGTATATAACCCGTAGCACCAATAATGATGGGTATGAAGCTAAAGTATGTATGTATGTATGTATGTATGTATGTATGTATGTATGTATGTATGTATGTATGTATGTATGTATGTATGTATGTATGTATGTATGTATGTATGTATGTTGCCAGTTTAGTCGCCAACGACCCGACCATGAGACAGGTTGTACTGGGATACATGTTACCAGTAGCACCAAATGGTGACCTGACCAAGGTATCTTGGCGAGGAGGGTGACTTTGGACATCCTGCAAGAGTAAAAACAAAACCTGTCAAAAGGCAAAGGAGCTCTTAAGAGTCAATGGCCATTCAAAATCATCGGGAGAGATGACCCCTTAGCCTTTGTCAAGGCAGAATTCTAGAAGAAGGAAAACTCTGATATAACACCTGCAACCCTGATGGTATCCAATGATGTTGACTTGTTCTTCTTTTTGGTAAATATCATTTTGGTCAAGAGAGTGGGACTGGCTTTGTGCAGAGCCTTTTGCTCACTATAAAAGCTTCCCGGCACAGGCATTGCTTTATATCTAGAGATCTCTCTGCACTTGTCGTCACATGGTACCATGGGCCCAGCACTATGTGTCAATAATTGTCACAAGTGTAGTGTTTGTACCAGAGTTTTCAAGTCGCTGGCTGGACTAAAAAGTCACACTCATTCAGCGCATCGGTAGGGGTTCTCCTACATGGATATAAAGTAGTGGCCGTACTCGAAAACGAGTTGGCAACCACCATGTATGTATGTATTTATCTATGTATGTATGTATTCTGTGTGTACTTGTAGCTTAATTGCTATAAATTAATCAGTTGTCTCTCGTCCCTTAGTCCACTGGACGCCCCCCTCCACCACCACCACTAGTAATTGTTTCTACTTTTGGCATCAAGGCCAGCAATTATCCCAGTGTATTACTGGTACTTTATTTTATCGACCCCGAAAGCATGAAAGGCAAAGTTAACCTCGGCAGGATTTGAACTCAGACCATAAAAGCCGTAACTCTTTGCTGCAAAACAAGGCGCCAGACCTTCTACCGATACTGCCAATTCACCACCACCACCACCACTAATAATTGTTTCTTATATAGGCACAAGGCCAACAATTTTAGGGGAGGGAAGTCGATTAAATCGACCCCAGTGAATTACTGGTACATTATTTTATCGACCCCGTAAAAACGAAAAGCTAACCTCGACGGGATTTGAATTCAGAACGTAAAGGGCCATAACTCTAAGCCACGAAGCAGGTTTTTCGACGCTCTGCCAATCCACCGCCACTAATAATAATTGTTTCTACTTTTGGCACAAGGCCAGCAATTTTGTAGGAGGGGAAAGTCGATTAAATCAATCCTAGCGAATTACTGGTACATTATTTTATCGACCCCGTAAGGATGAAAAGCAAAGCTAACCTCGGCAGGATTTGAATTTAGAACGTAAAGGGCTGTAACTCTATGTCATGGAGCAGCTTGTTCGACGCTCTACCGATTCTGCCAATCCACCGCCAGTAATAATTGTTTCTAGTTTTGGCACAAGGCCAGCAATTATCCCAGTGTATTACTGGTACTTTATTTTATCGACCCCCCCCCCCGTAAGGATGAAAACAAAGTTAACCTCGGCGGGATTTGAACTCAGACCATAAAGGGCCGTAACTCTTTGCTACAAAGCATGGCGTCCGACCCTCTACTGATACTGCCAATCCACCGCCTATCCGCCAGTAATAATAATGAGAATACCACGACACCGGCGGTGCTGGACCGAAGGGACGGCAAAAGGCCTGACAGTATGACCATCTTCCCGTTCCGCGGTGGCAAACCCCTCGTCTGGGATACCACTTGCAGCGACACTTTCTCCAGCCGCAACCTGGTGCAGTCTACGACTAACCCAGGTTCTGCTGCACGTCGAGCTGAGGAGGCCCAAACTCTTCAACTACCGGTCGCTCTCCGACAGGTTCACAGCCGTACCCTTGCCAGTGGAGACTTCTGGTGTCCTTGGCTCTAGGGCTACCTCCCTACTCACCACCATAAGCGCTGAGCTGGCCAGCCGCAAGTGTGAGCCTCGCGAGATGGAATGGCTCTTCCAGCGCATCTCCTTTACCATCCTCCGGGGAAACGCCTTCTCCATTCTCTCCGCCGGGGCTGTGGGGAGACCAGCACGTGGGACCCCATTTGCTCACCATACGGATTAAGACATATAACCTTTCTTTTTTTTTTATTTACCCTTTTACGATCTTTAAATAAAAACTAATAAAGAGAGAGAAAAAAAGCAAACACAATGATAGCAATTTCTGAAATCTCTTTTTCTAGATTTTTCTTGAACGCTGGCTATGACGTCACCATTGGAAAATCTGTTGAAACACAATGGTGGCGATGGCGGTGACAGCGGCGTTGGTAGGAGAGGGAGAGAGTAAGAGAGAGAGTGAGGGGGAGAGAGTAAGAGAGAGTGAGGAGGAAAGTAAGAGAGAGAGGAGGCGAGAGTAAGAGAAAGAGTGTCGTGGAGAGAGTACGAGAGTGTGTGAGACACAGAGAAGGAGAGAGAGAGAGAAAGAAAGACACAGAATAAGTGACAGATAGACGTTAAGAGAGACGGAGACAATCAGAGAGAGAGAGAAAGAAAGGGGAAAAGAGAGACAGTAAGAGAGAGACAGTAAAAAAGAGATGACAGTAAGATAGAAAGCGAGGGAGAAAACGAGAGAGAGAAAGGGACAAAGAGAGTGAGAGAGAAAGTAAGATATAGATTAAGAGGAACTAATGGACGTTAAGAGAGAGAAAGAGGTGGAGAGAGAGAGAGAGAGGTGGGGAGAGAGAGATGAAAAGACAGATAGACGAAGAGACAGAGAGAAAGAAACTCAGTAACACAGAGAGAGAGAGATAGAGAGAGACAGAGAAAGAAACCCACTAAAAGAGAGAGAGAGAGAGATACAAAGACAGATAGACGAAGAGACAGAGAGAAAGAAACTCAGTAAAAGAGAGGGAGATAGATAAAAAGACAGATAGACGAAGAGACAGAGAGAACCAGAGAGAAAGAAACTCAGTAAAAGATGAAGGGGATGGAGGTGGTGTGTGTGTTTTGAAAGTT
>OZ024761.1:30201557-30211557 GCA_964016885.1 Eledone cirrhosa
TAGGCGGCGGGGAGATGTGGTGGTGCTGGTTGTGCTGGGTGGAGTTGATGGTGGTAGTAGTTGCGGGGGAGATGTGGTGATGGTGATGGTGGTGGTGGCGGCGGCGGCGGGGAGATGTGGTGGTGTTGGTGGCGGCGGCGGGGAGATGTGGTGGTGGTGGTGGTGTAGGCGGCGGGGAGATGTGGTGGTGCTGGTTGTGCTGGGTGGAGTTGATGGTGGTAGTAGTTGCGGGGGAGATGTGGTGATGGTGATGGTGGTGGTGGCGGCGGCGGCGGGGAGATGTGGTGTTGGTGGCAGCGGGAAGAGGTAATGGTGGTGGCAGCGGGGAGAGGGGGTTTGTTGGAGATGTGGCGGTGCTGGGGAGTGGTGGTTGTGGCAGAGGGGAGATGTGGTGGCGGTGGCGGCGGCTACCACCACCACAGCAACAGTTACAGCAACAATAGCTACAATCCCCACCATCCCCACCAATACTACAGCTGCGATCACCACCGCCACCACCAGAACAACAGCAACAACAACAACGACTACTACTACAGCAACTATTACAACAACAACAATAACAACTATTATAACATCAGCTACAACAACTATTACAACTACTACTATTACAGCAACAAATACTACTACTACTACTACTCCTACTACAACCATTACAACAACTATTACTACTACTACTACTATTACAACAACAAATAGTACAACAGAAACTACTACTACTACTACAAATACTACTACTACTACTACAACCATTACAACAACTATTACTATTACTACTACTATTACAACAACAAATACTACTACAGAAACTACTACTACAAAAACTACTACTACAACAACTACTACTACTACTACTACTACAAATACTACTATTACTACTACTACAACCATTACAACAACTATTACTATTACTACTACTATTACAACAACAAATATTACAACAGAAACTACTACTACAACAACTACTACTACTACTACTACAAATACTACTACTACTACTACTACTACTATGACAGAAACTACTACTATAAATACTACTACTACTACTACTACTATGACTATTACAACAGCAACAATCATTATAAGTCAAAAACCTCACAAAAGATATTTATACAAATATTTAATATTTTTCTTAAACAGTAAACTGATTGGATAATTATGTGTGTGTGTGTGTGTGTGTGTGTGTGTGTGTGTGTGTGTGTGTGTATATTTCGATGTGTATATGTGTGAGTGTGTACATGCCGATGTGTATGTGTACATACCGATATGATTGTGTGTATGAATGCATGCATGTATGCAAACTCTATGGAAGACATTTTAGATCATTGGCTGAGCTAAAAAGCCACATTCGATCGCAGCACCGTTAATTATAAATATATATGTGTGTTCTTTTTTTTTTTTTTATGCAATGGTCATGCTCGATAACGAAGGGGCAGCTATCATATGTACATATGCATGTATGTATATTATGTATGCATGTATGTATATTTTAGATCATTGGCTGGGCTAAAAAGCCACATTCGATCGCAGCGCTGTTAGTTGCTATCGTGTGTGTGTGTGTGTGTGTGTGTGTATAGATATGTTTATGTGTGTGCGTGTATGTGTATATATATGTATATGTATATTATTATTGTTGTTGTCGTTATTATTATTGTTGTTATTAATGTATATGTGTGTGTGTATATATGTGTGTGTGTATGTATGTATATGTATGTGTATATATATATATATATATATATATATATATATATATATATATATACGATATTAATAAATGGAAACTATATTTATAAAACCATATTTATTTCATTATACATATTTCAAGGATACCATGTTAAATTATGGTATGCCTTCATCAGACAAAATACAATATATACCAGTTTTATAAATAAACATTGACGTACCCTTTCAAAATGCAACCGTTACTTTTGGAAGACATCAGGATAGTGGTTTGTTTATTTTAGTAAATCGTTGTGTTAAGGAGAAGGAAAAAGACGGAGATAGAGAGAAATCGGTTGCATTTTGAAAGGGTACGTCAATGCTTATTTGTAAAACTGATATATATTGTATTTTGTCTGATGAAGGCACACCATAATTTAACATGGTATCCTTGAAATATGTATAATGAAATAAATATGGTTTTATAAATATAGTTTCCATTTATTAATATCGTATATTTACTCCAAATACTTGTCGAGTGCTTTATATCAGTTATAAAAATATTTGCTTGTTGTATCCCAACAATTTAAATAGAACTTTTGCATATATATATATATATATATATATATATATTTTTTTTTCTTTTTATTTATTTATAAATTTTTTTTTCTCCTCGTGCAATGGCCATACTCGATAACGAGGGGGCAGCCATCATCATCATGTATATTAGTATCTATCTATCGATCTTAGATACCTATCTATCTATCAACCAGAGATAACACAGACAGACAGACTGGTGGGTTGATATGTACAAATGTAGATAGTTATAGATATCTGCTGTCCTACAATTGACAGTCTAGACGATACTGTGGGGGAAAGAGAAGTAGCGGGGGAGATATCAAATTGCCAATTCCCAAACAGAGCTCAGATCTAGCACATAGTGTTTGTCACTTGGCACATGGAATTTATTATTATGATATATATATACATCTATCTATCTATCCATCTCTCCCTCTCTCTCTCCCTCTCTGTATATATATATACATCTATCTATATCTATATCTATATATATATATATATATAAGTATATCTATCTATTTATATATAAGTATATATATATATATATATATATATACAAGTATATCTATCTATCTATATATAAGTATATATATATATATATATATACATGTCTATCTATATCTATCGATCTCTCTCTATATATATACAGAGAGGAGGGGGGGGAGATTTCTCTAATAAGTACGCCTAAAGTGAAGTTTCGATAATAACTATAATTATTGCTATTCGTCAAAAAACCGGGAATCATCGGATTTACACATCAAATAGAGATATGTATCTATATATATATATGTATCTATATATATATATATATGAGAGAGCGAGAGACCGAAGAGAGAAATAGATAGTTAGATAAACATAAACATTCATAATATTCATAAATATATACATATATGAATATTATATATATATATATATATATATATATATATATATATATATATATATATACGTATATTTACAGCTTAATTTAACTCCGGGACTACCACCGGTTTCAAGACGAAAGCACGTCTAAACCATCGCCTTCATTTTGTGACACACATACACACACGCACATATATATAAATATAATATTTATAACACCAAATAAAGAGATAATTTCCTGCTCTGGTCTTAACAGCCATCTTCAATCCATACTTATATAACATTATTGTTGCCGCTGTTGTGGTTGTTATTATTATTACTGTGGTTATTTATATATATATATATATATATATACACACATACATGGACAAAATATATGTATGTTTGTATAGTATATTTGATAATATACTGTATGTTTAATTAAAAGCATTTTGAGAACCATTTGCTATGAATTTTAAAGTAGTGACTATGTTACTTACTAATTCGGGACAAAAGCAAAGGGGAGTAATCGACAGCCCTGTTTCTCGCTTATTGGCGGTTATCAAGACTACTTATCCCTTCGCTTCTGCCTAGATATTTAGAAGATGTATTCTTATAGAATTCCAGTAATGTTTAAGAGCTGATTAAACAGAGCCATTGCCGGTCCAGCACAAATTAGCATTGGTGCTCTGAAATAGCGATGTATACATGAATGTATGTATAGTATATTTGGGAATATACTGTATGTTTAACTAAAAACATTTTGAAGACCATTCGCTATCAGTTTTAAAGTAGTAACTATGTCACTTACTTATTCTCGGCAAAAGCAAAGGAGAGTGATCGAGAGTCCTGTTTCTCACTCATTAGCGTTTATCAAGATCACTTACTCCTTTGCTTCTACTGAGGGTGGATTCTTATAGAATTCCAGTAATGTTTAAGAGCTGATTAAACAGAGCCATTGCCGGTCCAGCACAAATTAGGTATTAGTATTGGTGCTCTGAAATAGTGATGTATACATGAATGTATGTATAGTATATTTGGCAATATACTGTATGTTTATAATAATTGTTTCTACTTTTGGCACAAGGCCAGCAATTATCCCAGTGCATTACTGGTACATTATTTTATCGACCCCATAAGGATGAAAGGCAAAGTTATCCTCGGCGGCATTTGAACTCATAATGGAAAGGGCCGTAACTCCATGCGTCAAAGCATGGCGTCCGACCCTCTACCAATACAGCCAATCCACCACCCTACTGTGTGTTTATAATAATAATAACAACAACATCATTATTAGGTTGAAACTATACCAGAAGGTTATAAGCTCGATGTAAAAGGGTTCACGCAGAGCTGATATTATTTATAAAATTTATAAAAAACGCATTGACTCTTTGGGGCTTTTTATAAATAATATATATATAACAAATAAGGTGTGGTAAGATCTAGCTGTCGAAACGGCCGGAGCTCAGCCTTCGGGGTCTAGACACTTTTCCTATATATATATATATATATATATATATATATATATATATTTAATACAATAACAGAGATAGTTTAAAGCTAAACTCTGACTGGTAACCATCTCACTCAACAAACATTAGGTTATATTAAAATATAAACCCAATTTAAGTGTTTGGGGTGCTAACAATATGTATAATGTGGAAAAACCAGTTGTATTATTTTATGAGATATAATTAAAGTTAAAGTATATTTCTCTATATATAAAATGTTTTTTCGAGTTCAATCGGGTGTAACCACAGTAAGTAAGGTACTCAATACATAATAGCAGAGTATAAATATTTGATATAGAAATGGCTTGAAAAGAACTAGAACTGTTTCATTCGGGAGAAATCATCAGGAAAGCCCGAATGAAACAGTTCTAGTCCTGCAGAATATATACATATATATAATACCAGAAAAAATTTTATCCGACACCATTTAACCTCTCTGCCAACTCACCATCACTATATTATTGGAGGTTATTGATCTACTTCATCGATCCACAAAGCGTGAAGAGAATCAGTTGACTGGAACGAAGTCAAAAGCATATTGAGGAGAATTTATGATTACAAAAATAATTTTTCAACGACAAATTTAATTTAGGTTTTGGATGTGTTCTTTCTTCTTTTTCAACGAAAGACGTCTAAAGGCATCCAGTCTTTGTACACATACACACACACACTCACACACAGACACTAGCGCGCGCACACACACACACACACATACACGCACACATACATACACATTCATATATATATGTACATACATATATATATATACATACATATACATGCAAACACACCTGCACATATATATATACATACATATACACACACGCACACACTCACATACACACACATACATATATACATATACATACACACACGCATATATTTCCTCTCTTACTGCTTAGCCGCTCTCTCTCTGTTTCTCTCACCTTCTTTCGCCCCACACTTTCTCTCGACCGACCTCTTCCTCACACTTCCACTCACTCACTCTCTGTTTCTCCCCTTCTCACTTCCTCCCGTTTGGCTTGTGTGGGTCTCTTCTTGCTCACATCTCACACACATCAACACGGTCTGTACCTCACTCGTTCATGAAATCCACCCAGCTTATGCTGACCGGACAACCATGTTGCTTGTTTATTTTCCTATCTTCGGCTTGCTTTTATCCTTCTATGTTGTTTACTTGTCCCCCTCGCCGTACGCGAATTCTGGTCCCAATAACTTTTTTTAGTTATTGCTCGCACCAACCTGAGGTATCTGATTTTTAATGCGATGTAATACCAATGATAGTTGGAAAATCACTGACGAAGGACTATTTTTATATGTAACCCATGTGCAAACCACGCAGTATTCTTCTTTCTTCTCATGTTTTATATATAAATATATATACATATAGACACATGCACACACAGACTCGCACACACACACACACATACATATATATATATATGTATATATACATGTATATGCAAACACACACATATATATACATATTTACACACACACACACACACACACACACACACACACACACACACACACACACACACACACACACACACACACACACACACACATATATATATGTATATATATATACATACATATACACACGCACCCACATATATATATATATGTATATATATATACATACATATACACACGCACACACACACACATATATGTATATATATATATACATACATACATATACACACGCACACACACACACATATATATATATATATAAATCCCGACCGCAGCGCCAAGTCTATGGATAAGTATGTGCGTACGTATGTATACGAGTATGCATGGAAATGTATATATATGTGTGTATGTATGTATGTATGTGTGTGTCTATAGAAGATGTTGGTGACAGTGATAAATTTATTCTCTCCTTCAAGTGACAGTCAGTCGAGCAACTTCCGCTGTTGATACCAGACAATACTAGTCGATCTACTATCAATTTCTTCGATACAATGGCGGACATTTTATTTCTTTATATGTAGCTCACTTTGTTAAGTATCTGTATTTATATATATTTATATTTATACACACACTCACACACACACACACATATATATACATATATATATAGATATTATATATATATACATACGCACATACATATATATATATATTATATATATATATATATATTTATTTATTTATATATATATATTACATGTGTGTGTGTGTGTGTGTATAATATATATATAAAATATATATATATATATACCTCGTTCCTACTTATTATACTTATTATTACTAATATGTATATATATATATATATTTATTTATATATATATATATATATACACACATACATACGCACACAAATATATGTATATATCAATTGGCCTAGATATTCATTCTCTTCTTACAATTGGTGTGTGTGTTTGTACATGTGTGTGTGTGTGTGTATGAGTATGTTTGACACAAACAAATAGATAGCTGAATCGATGAGATGTATATGTATGTGTATAGTCATTGCCAAGTGGTTAAGAAGTTCACCTTGAAATGAAAGGTCTCTTGTTCGATCGAACTATGTGGAATTTCAGAGCATTTTTATAGGAGTGAATGTCAGTTAAATTCAGATAGATTTTCACTTATGGATTTTTTAATACAATAAATTACCAGGTATAACCTTTTTTTTTTTTTTTTTTGTAAAATCTGAAATATAATTTAAAACATATCTTACTGTCTAAAACGTTATTAAATTTTTAAATGTTAAGGTGATTTATGAATCTTATCAGGCAGACATTCACACATACACATAGACGCAGACATACACATACACACAGACATGTATAAATATATATACATATATGTATACATATATGTATGTACATATATATATATATATAAAGATAAATATATGTATATACATATATGTTTATATATTTATACATGTATAAATATATATACATATATGTATATACAGATATTTATCTTTATATATATATATATACGTAATTACATGTTTACAAGCATGTGTATATATATATATATATATATACCATAATTATATGTATACAAGCATGTGTATATATATATATATACATATATTTATATATATATACACATATATTTATATATACATATATTTATATATATATATATATACATATACTTATATATATACACATATATTTATATATACATATATATATATATATATATACATATATATATATATATATGTATATATATATATATATACATATATGCATATATGTCTGTTTCTTTGTGTGTATGTACATGTGTCTTTCTGTCAATTAAAGGACAGGAGTAGGCGGTCCTCATATTTGATTTTGTTTTATACTACTTTGTTTTGTTGTTTTTAAATCATTATTATTATTATCTTATCATTTATTGTTTTATTTCTACCAAATATTTGACGGAGTAGAAATATTTATCAATGACGTCATTGGTGACGTCACTTGTTTGATCCCCGCTCTTGGCGAAAGAACGTGTTTCGGGAGTTGTCGCAACTAGAAATATCTCGTTGTCTCTGAAACATTACCACGAGCAGCTGCGTATATGTATGTAGAGAGAGAGAGAGAGATGGAGAGAGAGAGATGGAGAGAGAGAGATGGAGAGAGAGAGATGGAGAGAGAGAGATGGAGAGAGAGAGAGAGAGAGAAATGCCCGCACACACACACACACACACACACTCACACTCACACTCACACACACACAGTAATAATAAATGTGACGACTAAAATCCGAAGAGGATGAAGAACTCAGAGCTGTACGGGAGCCTCTGAAAGGTCAGCTCGAGAGTAGCACAGAGGAGAGTGAGGTTAGCTGGACATGCTCACCTCACCGACATACAGAGTTGACACTGCACTCAGTGCTCCTGCTTGGACACACCGGAAGAAGGGGACCGAGGTTGACATATGTTGATGCCCTAAGGACAGACACTGATCTCTTGGATACGCAGGACATGGCAGCGATGATGAGGGACAGAGACCGCTGGAGAGAACTCGTCCATGGATCTCGGGAATCTTACCCGCCCTATATATATATATATATATATATATATAACGAAGGAGATGTGGTAAGGAACCAGATGGACCATAACGCACCAAAGTACTCAATACTTAAGGTAGTAGAGTGGGTAATAGGAACAAGTATGAGTCCAGAATTAGCCCTCGAAACGGCTTGAGCTCTGCCGTCGGGGTCATACTTGTTCCTATATATATATATATATATATATATATATATAAACCTGTAGAACAAATATTTATTATATGCTTAGATTAATGTTTAAGCATAGAATCGCTGCTTTCACCCTTTTACGGGATCTGTTAGTTTTACGCACCTGTTAGTTTTCAATTCATTTTCTTATTAATTTATAAATCTCCAGTTGGCCAGTTTAATACACACACACACACACACACACACACACACAGACATACACACACACATATATATATATACAGGTAAAATTCCGTTATAACAAATACCATTATAACGAATTTTACAGTATAACGACATTTTTTTCAATCTCCAGCCACACTTCAATGTGTTACATCGATCTCATTATAAAGAATATTTCATTACACCGATTTTTTTTATACCCCGTGAATTTCACTGTATATATATATATAAATAACAGATTAAAGTTTAAGCAAAGAATTGCTGCTTTCACCCTCAGCCGGATATATATTATCCTTATCGAGCTCTCTTCGGATTTTAGTCTTCACATTTATTATCATTACTATTTTGTCTTTATTTGTTAATTTTTCATTCGCACCGTTTCCTTTCGCTATATGTCTCTCCACCACTCCCCTACACACCTTTTGAACTCTGTTCCCACACACTTCTCACCTGAGGAAGGGCTTATGCCCGAAACATCGTCCCCCACCTACCCCCCACTCTCCTGAGCGTGAATTTAATAAACATTTATTGTACTGCCTCTCTGTCTTGTCCCTGTTCAAATTTTTCATTATATATATATATATATATGCGTCTGTGTGCCTTGCTATAAATTTTCCGATGTCTATGTATCAGTTTTTCGTCTCCAATCTTGATGTTCCTCCGGGCTGTATCGATGTCTTCATATGACTTCAAACACTGAGTTGTCGTTCTTGTTGATATTGGGAGGTCGAAGAATGTGGTAATTTGATCTTTTCATTGAATCGGTTGCTGTGAGGTAGATGTCATCTGGAAATTTCTAACAATACTTCATTAGTATTTCAATGAAACACATTGCGCCTCTTTTACGATGGAAGTCTATGTTTAGTAGTGTGCCGACTTACCCCTGTCGTTTTGAAGAAGATGGAGCCTCTAACCATATTTGGCCTACATATTTTATTTTATTTTAATTTTTTTCTTCAGATTTAATGATTAACCACTCCAGAAAAAAAGATTCATTTTAGCTATTGTTAGCGTTTATAAATATGAATTTATAT
>OZ024761.1:30219057-30224057 GCA_964016885.1 Eledone cirrhosa
TTCTTTCTTTCTATCCCTCTTTCTTTCTTTCTATCCCTCTTTCATTCTTTCCTTCTTTCTTTCGTTCTTTCTCTCAATCGTTTACGTTCACTCAGGTAAATATAATGGTTTCTTATATAGGCACAAGGCCAGCAATTTTGGGGGAGGGAAAAGTCGATTAAATCGACTCCAATGCGTAACTGGTACTTTATTTTATCGACCCCCCCCCCCGTAAAGACGAAAGGCCAAGTTAACCTCGGCGGGATTTGAGCTCAGATCATAAAGGGCCATAACTCTATGCTGCAAAGCATGGTATCCGACTCTCTACCGATATTGCCAATCCACCGTAAATATAATGAAGTTGTTTCCATTTAAAACTTAGCATTTCTTTTCAACGTCTATTATTACTAAGCTACAGTAGATTGGCAGTATCGGTAGAGGGTCGGACGCCATGCTTTCCAGCATAGTTACGTCCCTTTACGATCTGAGTTCAAATCCCGCCGAGGTTGACTTTGCCTTTCACCCTTACGGGGTCGATAAAATAAAGTACCAGTAATGCACTGGATAATTGCTGGCCTTGTGCCTAAAGTAGAAACAATTATTACTAAGCTACATAATTGTTGTGACATAACTATGTGTGTTTTTATTGATACTGCTTATCTATATATTTTCTAAATTCTCTGATGATACAAGAGTGATGTGAATGTTTAATACCAAAATTCTAGAGTCAGTTCTCGGATTATAATAAATAAGATATTGATAATGAAGCTTAAGTAAGATTTTACACTATTCATATTTCCCTTTATATTGTTTCCGCTCATTTCTGTAGAAACATGTGTTATATGACTATAACTGTTTCTACATTTGGCACAAGGCCAGCAAATACCCAGTGCATTACTGGTACTTTATTTTATCGACCCCGTAAGGATGAAAGGCAAAGTCAACCTCGGCGGGATTTGAACTCAGATCGTAAAGGGACGTAACTATGCTGGAAAGCATGGCGTCCGACCCTTTACCGATACTGCCAATCCACCGCCTAATTTTTGTCAAATAATGTCATTCTTTCATTGGACATTGCACAATCATGTGAACGCAGGTAACTTTTCACGCCCGCTTTTGTTTTGCAGACACGTTCACAGATGTGACACTTGAACTATCTGTCTCATAGCAATAACGGCTAGGGTGTGAAATCTCCACCAGCTGACTTGCAAATTAAGCTATACTCACTGCAAATGTACCATGGAATGCCTGGCAGTAGAACCATCTCACAAGTGGCTCCTTTTCTCCGTGGCTCGTGTAGTTGCAGATGGTTGACAGCTCCAGCTCTTGTTAGTAGAAATCGACTACATACATTGCACCTCAATTCATGCTGGAGTTTTGCATGTACTGCATTTGGGTCCCGCTTACGGTGTGAATTCTTCAAAGCAGCATGTTCCACTCGCTTTTTCTCATAGACATCACATCGATACTTGATTATCATTCGTATGGATGTATGTTTGTATCAGAGTCAACGGCCATACAAATAGTTTTGTTTTTTTTTCACCTGGGAGTGAAAGGCCCCCAGTTGTTGCCACAAAACCTTTCTAGGAGAGAAAAATCTGCCGCTTCGGAAGCATCCGATGATGTTGACAAGTTTTCCTTTTCGGGTCGTGTTTTCGATGCTCAGAGAGTGGGATTAGTCGATTAAAAAACCTACAAAGCACAGGCATTGGTTGTGCGTGTGCCTGGCCGTAGCCTAAAAGTGTACCAAACTCTATAATATGACAAGCGATTGCAATATTCTTAGCAGAGTTTGCAGTCTCATGTATGTATGTATGTACATACGTACGAATGAATGTATACATATATACAGAGAATTCTCATGTATAATTAAAGAAATATGCCAGTGTTATATAATTCATTGCGAAACAAATTTTGTACACAATTTTAGATATCATTTTTCAGTATATAAACATCACACACACACACACACACACACACACACACACACACACACACACACACACACACACACACACACACACACACACACACACACACACACACACACACACACACACACACACACACACACACACACACACACACACACACACACACACACACACACACACACACACACACACACACACACACACACACACACACACACACACACACACACACACACACACACACACACACACACACACACACACACACACACACACACACACACACACACACACACACACACACACACACACACACACACACACACACACACACACACACACACACACACACACACACACACACACACACACACATATGTATACACACAGAGACAGACACACACACACATACATATATATATATATGTACACACACACACATACATATATATATATATGTACACACACACAGACAGACACACACACACATACATATATATATATATGTACACACACACATATATATATATATATATATATATATATATATATTGCATATAAACATTACACCTTCAATGATGTTCAATTGTTCGGCAGCCGTTGCGAGAAGTCTTTAATATTTTTTCTTCAACAACACACGACACTTTGAATATTGTTATTGTCCTCTCCCCCTCTCTCCCCCATTTCTCTCTTCTTCCCCCTCTCTCTCGCTCCCTTTCACTCCCTCTCGCCCCCTCTCTCTCTATATATATATATACTTTATATTATTATCTGTTTTTCATTTTTTTTTTTTTTTATTTCTTGTTTATTACATGTAGATAAACACACGCCCACTCACATAACATATGTACTTAAAAGCATACGTAGAGGCAAAGAGAGAGAGACGTGTACACAGACACACACATATATATATATATATATATATATATTTATGTATTTTAAAAAATGTATATATATATATA
This sequence comes from Eledone cirrhosa, assembly GCA_964016885.1. Classification (NCBI taxonomy): domain Eukaryota; kingdom Metazoa; phylum Mollusca; class Cephalopoda; order Octopoda; family Eledonidae; genus Eledone; species Eledone cirrhosa. Next base: position 30,221,933 of record OZ024761.1, read on the forward strand.
TATATATATATATATATATAGATAGATATGTTTCTTTATTAGCCACAGGGGCACAAAAGAAGGGGACAAATGCAAAGTTTACATACAATAAAATCGTGTAAAATACTATCACAGATAGAGAAGTACACATTCACACAGGCATGCAGACACTGACACATACACACACAAACGTGTGTACACAGACTCACTCTCACGCACGCACACACATACACACACAAACGTGTGTACACAGACTCACTCTCACGCACGCACACACATACACACACAAACGTGTGTACACAGACTCACTCTCACGCACGCACACACATACACACATAAACGTGTACGCAAAGTCACTCTCTCCCACGCACATACGCACACTAACATTGGCAGAGAGACACTCTCACGCACATACACACACTAACGTGTACACAGTCACTCTCACGCACATACACACACAAACGTGTACACAGAGTCACTCTCTCCAACGCACATAAGCACACTAACGTGTACACAGAGTCACTCTCACGCACATACACACACAAACGTGTACACAGTCACTCTCACGCACATACACACAAATGTGTACACAAAGTCACTCTCTCACACGCAAATACACACACTAACAACGTGTACACAGTCACTCTCTCTCTCTCTCTCACATACACACACACTAAAAGACTTTTACACAATAAAGATTGACAGAAAAATGAAAAAGCATAAAGGTAGCCATTCTTTTTCCTCCTGGAAAAGATAAAAACATATTGGCGAAATAATTGAATAGAAGTCAAATTAGATATTTGTGTGTAGTGGGGAATATGTGTAGACATGTTGTCTGATGGTTAGGGGTGTTGGTCATAAGGTCGTAAGGTCGTGCGTTCGATTCACGCGCGGGGTTCACACGTATCATATTGTCTTTGAGGAAGGAAGGTACATTTTTAGGTTGACTCAGTTCAGTCAAATGAAATAAGTAGCAACAGTGTGTATGTTGTGTATGTTATGTGTGGGGTGGGGGTGGGTGGGGGTTAATGTGTGTGAGCGTGTGTTTGTGTGTGTCTGCGTCTCTGTGTGTATGTATGTGTGTGTGGGTGTGTGGGTGTATAAATGTATGTATGTATATAACTATATATATGTATATATATGTGTATGATCCAAAATCACAGGGAGAGATGACCCCTTAGCCTTTGTCAAGGCAGAATTCTAGGAGAAGGAAAACTCTGATATAACACCTGCAACCCTGATGGTATCCAATGATGTTGACTTGTTCTTCTTTTTGGTAAATATCATCTTGGTTTAGAGAGTGGGACTGGCTTTGTGCAGTGTCTTTGCTCACTATAGAAGTTTCCCGGTACAGGCATTGCTTTATATCTGGAGATCTCTCTACACTTGTCGTCACATGGTACCATGGGCCCAGCACTATGTGTCAATAATTGTCACAAGTATAGTCTTTGTACCAGAGTTTTCAAGTCGCTGGCTGGACTAAAAAGTCACATTCGTTCAGCGCATCGGTAAGGGTTCTCCTACATGGATATAAAGTAGTGGCCGTACTCGAAAACGAGTTGGCAGCCACCATGTATATGTGTATGTATACATATATATGTGTATGTAAATATGTGTATATATGTGTATGTATACATATATGTATATATATGTATATATATATATACATATATGTATATAGACATACGTATGTATATATATATATATATATGTGTGTGTGTGCGTATATATATGTCTGTGTGTATATATATGTATATAAGCGAAATCCTATTTCTTTTTATATATATATATATATATATATGTATATATATATATATTTATATGTATATATATATGTTTATAAGTATATATATATATATGTTTATAAGTATATATATATATATGTTTATAAGTATATATATATATATGTTTATAAGTATATATATATATATGTTTATAAGTATATATATATATATGTTTATATGTATATATATATAAATATATTTATATGTATATATATTTATATATATATATATATATATATATATATATATATATATAGTTGATAAACAAAATAAAGACATGGATGCAAAAATACTCAATTATATTAGGTTAATATATATATATATATATATATATATATATGCATGTGTGTGTGTGTGTGAGT
>OZ024761.1:30226557-30229057 GCA_964016885.1 Eledone cirrhosa
GGTTCTTTGAAAAAAACTATACTGAGAGAATATTACATAATTGTTTCTATTATTGGCACAAAGCCAGCAATTACCCAGTGTATTACTGCTACTTTATTTTATCGACCCCGTAAGAATGAAAGGCAAAGTTAACCTCGGCGGGATTTGAACTCAGATCATAAAGGGCCGTAACTCTTTGCTGCAAAGCATGGCGTCCGACCCTGCCAATCCACCGCCCTTTAATCCACCGCCGAGAATAATACATAATGATACAGAATGAGACAAATACAGGCACTCTTAATTTTCAAGGTTTATTTATTCTAAGCAAACAAAGGGTTTTCATTAAGTGGCTGTATTTACATTCTATGTATATTAACATTCAATATATATAGAATGTCCGTAGGGGCCGTGCTTGACTGGGGCTAACGAATACAAACACAATATCGCAGTGTCCTTCCATTAGCTATAAGTAAAGGAGCTAATCATCGGATCGGACCGATGAAACAATGTGTCCATTGGTGTTTCCATTGTTGATACTATCTATCATTAACAACTCTTGACAGAAGAAAGGAGCTGGTTGACTGATCGTACCAAGGCAACAAGGTTTCCATTGGTCTTTCTGATGCTAATAATATCTGTCTGTTACGATTCTTGGCGGAAGAAGCCGAGATTTGAACTCAGAGCACACAGAGCTGGATCAGATACCGCCATGTATTCTCTCTCTCTCTCTATCTATCTATCTATCTACCGAGGAAAATGGGCGACTGGCACATCGAATGTGCTCAGGCGCTCACAGCCCTCTGGCAGGCGGACTCGGAGATCAGTGGAGACTCCACTTCGTCATTCTATAGAGGGTTGGTCCGCAGCAAGTGCGACGACGCGCTCGGTGAAACTCTAGGCGTAGAGGAAGATGAACCGGCCAGTCTGTTCGGTAGGACCTTCCGCCCGGGACCGATGGACAACTTCCAAAAGTCCCTGGCCTGGCAGTGCTACCGAGGAGCTCTACCAGTTCGAGACAAGCTCTACAGACATGGGCGCCCGGGCAGGGACCCTGCAAAAAAGATCTGTCCGAGGTGCGTGCGAGACGAAGAAACCGTCGCGCACGCATTCATACACTGCCCGGGCGTCACTGACCTGTGGGGCTATGTAGAACGACTATTGTCGCGGGTGGGACCAATCCAGTTGACCACCGAGTCCATTGTCATGATCAAACCGCCACCCTCCTTCAAAAACGGAGAGGCGGTTTTCCTTTGTGTGATAGCTATGGCGAAAGAGGTTGTATGGTGGACAAGGTCGAAAGGGCTGAGGTCAGACACCTTTCTCTCCGGCCAACAACTGATTCTTTTTTTCAAATACCACTTTGGAAGAAGGGTCAGGATGGAGAGAGGGGTGCTGTACTCCAGCAAGTTTTATGAAAGGTGGGTGAAAGTGGCGAGAATGGCCCGAGTGAATGGGCCTTCTCTCTATATCAGCCTGTAGGTTGAGGAAAAGGAGGAGGAGAGGAAGGGAGTACAAACTCTTCGTACTCCTGGAGATGAGGGTTGCACATTTTTTTTCGGGGGTATGTGTTACCCATATAAACTGTCTCCCTCTATTGGGGAAAATCGACTAACTTTTTAAATTCCATCAGTGATAACATTTTACACGTTTTTATTGTATGTAAACTTCCCCCTTTGTATTTGTCCCCTTCTTTTGTGCCCCTGTGGCTAATAAAGAAATATATCTATCTATCTATCTTTCTCTCCCTCTCTTTCTGCCTCACTCTCTCGTCTTCTCTTTCCTTCTTTCTCTCCTACTTGACCCCGTCTGTCTCTCTCTGCCTAATTCACTTTCTTATGTCTCTTCCTCTCCCTATCGTCTCTCTCTCTCTCTTTCTCTCTCCCCTTTCTACCCTCTGTTTCATCCCGTCCAACTATCTATCTGTCTATCCAACTACATATCTATCTACCTATCTATCTAAACATATCTCTCTCTCTCTACCTATCTCTCTCTCTCTCTCTATATATATATATATATATATATATATATATATATATATATATATATCCTTCTTACATTCTTCTCATTTTCACCGAATCAATAAACGCAGACGATGCCACTTTCAATGGCGGCGCATCATTTTAGTAAACAAGAACGCTACATAGCAATTTCATTTCCAGAACATTCTTTCTCGTCCTTTCTTCACCTGTCATTTTGGTTTCTACAATTGTTCGGCAACAAATTTAAAAACGGACAAATTAGATACTTAATTCAATTTTCTCTTTGCTGCCGTCCTATTCTCATCATTTTGGTTTTCCATATTATCTGTGTGTGTGTGTGTGTGTATATATATGTTGTGTGTGTCTATGTGTGTGTATTTTCGTGGGTATGTATATATATGTATATACGCTTGTATGTATGTATGTCCGTCCGTATGTATGTATTTACGTATGCATGTACATACTTATGTACGTATGCATGTATGTATATATGCATGTGTGTATGTATGCATGTATAAATATGTAAGTATGTATGTATATAT
>OZ024761.1:30234057-30241557 GCA_964016885.1 Eledone cirrhosa
GCGAGAAAGAGGGAACAACAATTCAAACTGTTGAACAACCCCTCCTCTCGAATGGAAAAAAGACTGTTAATACGAGTGAAAACCTAAATTTTGTAAAAAATAACAAGGAAAAAATTACCACAAAAGATGAAACCAATAACATTGCAACAACAAGCAACAATGAACGAAGCGAAAGCAACAAAGACAGCAAAGTTTCTTTTTCCCAAACGGTCAGGAAAGCTATCGAATACAAGCCCATAGACATTACTAACGCTAAGCAAAACTTGCTAAATGCCAGAAAATACGTATCTTTTGGGGAGGATGGTTCTTTTACGATCAACTCCCCAGAAGAAGTTCGTCAACAGGTATATAGGAATACCATAACCTTCGGGACTATATCCAACATAACAAGAAAGCCAGCTCAATTGACAGAAAGTCAAATTGAGCTGGTTCTGAAAGACATAAAAAAAGACATACTCCTTATTTAAAGAGGAAAGCTGCATGCCAGCATTATGGTCCGAATGAAGGACGAAATGCTGGCTCAAAAATGCTTGGTGGCACCTATAGTGTCACCACAATACACCTTCTTCCCCACATATAAAGGAAGAAGAACACAAAGACTAAGAATGTGGAGCTCAACGCCAGAAGTAAACATCTGGTCCGTCCTGACAGGATTCACAGACCTAGAAAAGGACATCCTAATATCAGCAGGGGAGTCCACCAGTGCACTGTTCGGGGGTAAAAGTCTGGAGGTTCTCTTACAGATGACACCTGAGAGAATCGCCGGAATACCCGACCGAGTCCTACTGGATGGTCGAACCTTTATTAATATTACGGTGGAAGGCAGGAGGCCCTCATGTTACCACTGCGCTGGCAGAGGTCACCTGAGGACTGCCTGCCCTCTACTAACAACAACAAAAACCACTGCTACAAACACCACAACAACAACAAAAACAACCAGCACCACCACCACAAAAACAACAAAATACACAACCATCACCACCACAACGACAACAAAAACCAACAACACCACCTCCACCACCACAACAACAACATCAGCAACAGCTCAAGAAAACAACCCAAAACACGGTCCCGCCCAGCCCCTCCCCACAGAACACAAATACAAAAACACACGCAGTTCATACACAACCTGGAAATATACCCCTCCCCTCCAATACGGAAGAGGAGCTCATATCCTCTGTTTGTCTATTACTTTTGGTCGTCTATTTGAAATATAACCATCCAAACCACTCCATTCAGCTTCTCCCAGATCACCATCATCATTATCAGCAGCCTTATTACATTACATCACTACCATCACTACTATACCACCACCACCATCACCAATACAATACCACCACCACTACCATCATCACCACTACTACCACTACCATCACCACTACCACCACCAATACACCACAAACACCACCACCATCACTACCACCACCACCACCACTACCATCACCAATACAAACCACCACCACTACCATCGCCAATACAATACAACAGCCACACTACCGTCATCACCACTACAACCACTACCATTACCACTACCACCACCATCAACACTAGCACCACCACTACCACAACCACCATCATCACTACCACCATCACCACCATCACAATCACCACCATCACAATCACCACAACCACCACCACCACCAACAACACCACCAACACTACCACCACCAACACTACCAACAACTACCACCACCAACACTACCACCACCACCACCACCACCACCACTACCACCACCACCACAATCACTACCAACACCACTACCACCACCACCACTACTGCCACTAGCACCATCACTACCACCACCACTACCACCACCACAACCACCACCACCACCACCATCACTACCACTACCACCGTCACTAACACGACCACCACCATCACTACCACTATCACCATCACTACCACCACCTCCACCACCACCATCACCACAACCACTAACATTACCCCAACGACCACCACTACCACCACCATCACCACACCCATCACCACAACCACCACCACAACCACCCTCACTACCACAACCACTACCATCACCACAACCACCACCACCACCACTACCACTACCACCACCACCATTACCACTATCACCATCACTACCACCACCACCACCATTACCACCACCACCATTGCCACCACTACCTCAACAACCACCACCACCACCACTACCACTACCACCACCACCATTACCACTATCACCATCACTACCACCACCACCACCATTACCACCACCACCATTGCCACCACTACCTCAACAACCACCACCACCACCACTACCACTACCACCACACTATATCAATACACAGAATAATTGATGTTAAAAATGAAGTTTTTATGATATTAAATTCTTCAGAAGTGGGAAAGCCTGTACGTGGTTGCTTCACGTGCTAGAAATAGCAGGCAAATTTCCTCATATCCTAATTTTTGAACATGGATACATAGTGGCGGTGGTGGAGTTGTGGTGATGGTAGGGTTGTGGCGATGGTGGAGTTGTGGTGGTGGTGGGGTTGTGGTGATGGAGGTGATTTGCTGATGTTTTTGTTATTCTTATTGTTTTTATTTCTATTTGGTGGAGCGTGTGGAGAGAGGAGGGGAGTGTGAGCTAATAATTAGCAACAATTTAATCACCTAATGATGAATGGACATGTCATGTGTGGAATAATTAGAGGGAGAGGTTATATTTTAATTGCTTGACCATTTCTCTCCCCCACCACACTGCCATATGCATCCCATCCTCCTTTCTTCTGTCCTCCCGTCTTCCCCTTCCCGACCCCATATTGTGTCAACTATGAAAGAGCTTCATGGACCTTCTCCAGTGTTCACTGTGTCTCTATTGGTCAAGGACTAGAAATAGCAGCCAAACGTCCTTCGTAAAAAGGAAAGAAGCTGATCAGATCAAACTAAGGAAACAATGTTTCTATTGTCCTTTCTGTTTTTCTATTGCTGATACTATCTGCCAGTCACAACTCCTGGCAGAAGAAAGGAGATGATCATCGGATATATATATATATATATATATATATATATTACTCTTTTACCTGTTTCAGCCATCCGGCTGAGGCCATGCTGGGGCACCGCCCTTGTAAAATGAAACCCCATTTTGAGGGGTCCGTAGTAATAATTGTTTCTACATTTGGCACAAGGCCAGCAATTACTCCAGTGTATTACTGGTACTTTATTTTATCGACCCCGTAAGGATGAAAGGCAAAGTTAACCTCGGCGGGATTTGAACTCAGTCCGTAAAGGGACGTAACTCTGCTGGAAAGCATGGCGTCCGACCCTCTACTGATACTGCCAATTCAAGTAATAATAATAATAAATTTGAAGACTAAAATCCAAAGAGGGCTCGATAAGGATAAATATATATCAAATATATAAGAACCGTAGAGCAAATATTTCTCCACGCTCCACATATGACGTATTATCTTCGTTTTTTCCGTTCATTGCCAGAGAACGTCTCTATGAACCACCTAAGAGAACATTAGTCTACGACTTCATTTATACCATAAACGTGGTTCTGCCTTTGCGTGTAATTGTTTTTCACCGCTCCCATTAATGACGTATTATCTTCGTTTTTTCCCGTTCTTTGCCAGGGAACATTTCCACGAACCAAAGTATCGTCTTCCTGTCTTCCTCCGGTTGCAACGTTTTTTGAAATATCCACTTCTGCGTTCACAGATTGACTTTGTTAGTTTCAGAAGATCCCGTTAAGAGTGAAAGCAGCGATTCTTTGCTTAAACTTTAATCTGTTATTTTAATATATATATATATATATATATATATATATATATTGTTGATGTTATATCCCGAGGTACGTAATATATATTGTGTTGCTATCATAGTCCGAGATACGAATTATACATTGTGTTGTTGATATAAAAATCCGAAATACGTAATATATATTGTGTTGATATTATAGTCCGAGATACGTAATATATATTATGTTGATATTATAGTCCGACATACGTAATATATATTATGTTGATATTATAGTCCGACATACGTAATATATATTATGTTGATATTATAGTCCGACATACGTAATATATATTGTGTTGATATTATGGTCCGACATACGTAATATATATTATGTTGATATTATAGTCCGACATACGTAATATATATTATGTTGATATTATAGTCCGACATACGTAATATATATTGTGTTGATATTATGGTCCGACATACGTAATCTATATTATGTTGATATTATAGTCCGACATACGTAATATATATTGTGTTGATATTATGGTCCGACATACGTAATATATATTATGTTGATATTATAGTCCGACATACGTAATATATATTATGTTGATATTATAGTCCGACATACGTAATATATATTGTGTTGATATTATGGTCCGACATACGTAATATATATTATGTTGATATTATAGTCCGACATACGTAATATATATTATGTTGATATTATAGTCCGACATACGTAATATATATTATGTTGATATTATAGTCCGACATACGTAATATATATTGTGTTGATATTATAGTCCGACATACGTAATATATATTATGTTGATATTATAGTCCGACATACGTAATATATATTATGTTGATATTATAGTCCGAGTCACGTAATATATATTGTGTTGATATTATAGTCCGACATACGTAATATATATTGTGTTGATATTATAGTCCGAGTCACGTAATATATATTGTGTTGATATTATAGTCCGACATACGTAATATATATTGTGTTTATATTATAGCCCGAGATACGTAATATATATTATGTTGATATTATAGTCCGACATACGTAATATATATTGTGTTTATATTATAGTCCGACATACGTAATATATTTTGTGTTGATATTATAGTCCGACATACGTAATATATATTATGTTGATATTATAGTCCGACATATGTAATATATATTGTGTTGATATTATAGTCCGACATACGTAATATATATTGTGTTGATATTATAGTCCGACATACGTAATATATATTATGTTGATATTATAGTCCGACATACGTAATATATATTGTGTTGATATTATAGTCCGACATACGTAATATATATTGTGTTTATATTATAGCCCGAGATACGTAATATATATTATGTTGATATTATAGTTCGAGTCACGTAATATATATTGTGTTGATATTATAGTCCGACATACGTAATATATATTGTGTTGATATTATAGTCCGACATACGTAATATATATTGTGTTGATATTATAGTCCGACATACGTAATATATATTGTGTTGATATTATAGTCCGACATACGTAATATATATTGTGTTGATATTATAGTCCGACATACGTAATATATTTTGTGTTGATATTATAGTCCGACATACGTAATATATATTGTGTTGATATTATAGCCCGACATACGTAATATATATTATGTTGATATTATAGTCCGAGATACGTACTATATATTGTGTTGATATTATAGTCCGACATACGTAATATATATTGTGTTGATATTATAGTTCGAGTCACGTAATATATATTGTGTTGATATTATAGTCCGACATACGTAATATATATTATGTTGATATTATAGTCGGACATACGTAATATATATTATGTTGATATTATAGTCCGAGATACGTAATATATATTATGTTGATATTATAGTCCGACATACGTAATATATATTGTGTTGATATTATAGTCCGACATACGTAATATATATTATGTTGATATTATAGTCCGAGATACGTAATATATATTGTGTTGATATTATAGTCCGAGTCACGTAATATATATTGTGTTGATATTATAGTCCGACATACGTAATATATTTTGTGTTGATATTATAGTCCGACATACGTAATATATATTGTGTTGATATTATAGTTCGAGTCACGTAATATATATTGTGTTGATATTATAGTCCGACATACGTAATATATATTGTGTTGATATTATAGTCCGACATACGTAATATATATTGTGTTGATATCGACATAAAAAGGATGAAAAGTAATATTAACTTCGGTGGTATTTGAACTCAGAACCTAGTGAGCCGGAGCACATATTGAGGAATTTAAGCTGTTGCTCTAACGACTCTTACTGTAGTATTATAAATAATTGGTCCTTGTGGCTAATATATGTGTAACCATTAATACTTATTCAATTTTCAATTTCTGTAAAAAGAAAAACAGACCCTACAGTCAGGCAGTCAGTCAGACTGTGTGTTTGTCTGTCTTCCTCCTTGCTGTCTGTCTGTCTGTATATATATATGTGTGTGTGTGTGTGTGTGTGTGTGTGTGTGTGTGTGTGTGTGCATGTATGTATGTGTGTTTGTCTGTATGTCTGTCATTCACGCAATCTGTCTCTGTGTGTAGATATAGATATCTATATACATGTGTGTGTGTGTCTTTGTGTGTGTATATGTTTGTGTGTGTCTGTCTTCGATTCGGTTTCATTGTTTTTTTATCAATATCTGATGTAATTAAGCTACATTGTGTCGATTAACCTAATCGATTGTGATCAATATCGATTCTAAATGGTACGTCACACGTCGTTATAGTCACCACGGTGGTGGTGGCGGTAGTTGACGTCGTCGCCGTGCTGGAGGGGCGGGGTTCGTTGGACGAATCTGGTCTCCTCGTTGATGTGTAGTTGCTGACGGGTTTCGAGGTGTGTGTTTTAGGTGAAGAAAAGGCTGTATACCATAATTACCACCGCCATCGCTAACTCCACCACAACGTACCACACACCCAACACCACCACCGCTAGCTACCACTAACACAACCACAACCACCACCAGAACCGCCACCACCACCAACACAACGACAACCACCACCAGAACCGCCATCATAACCTACTACAACCAACATCACCACCGCTACCTACCACCAACACAACGACAACCACCACCAGAACCGCCATCATAACCTACTACAACCAACACCACCACCGCTACCTACCACCAACACAACGACAACCACAACCACCACCGCCATCATAACCTACTACAACCAACACCATCACCGCTACCTACCACCAACACAACGACAACCACCACCAGAACCGCCACCGCCATCGCTACCTACCACCACACCACCACATACCACCACACCACCACACTACCACCACAATCACCACAAATATAAGATGGAATACTTGCGCAGACTGAGACTTATTCTCAAGTCGAAACTGGGGTGGCATCACTCCTTAGATATGGGGCGAGGGTAATTATATGGATAGTGGAAGAGCTAAACAGTTTAGACCGAAAGACAAGAAAGATATTGGCTAGATATAGGGTATTTCACCCAAACAGCGACACAGACAGATTATATATACCAAGAAAGAGAGCAGGAAGAGAATTGATAGGATGCGAAGACAGCATTAGAACAGAAGAAAATAAAATGGCGAGGTAGATAAAAAAAATTCCACAGAACCGCTGTTGCTGGATGTAAATAGGTCAGGGCTGTGTAAAATAGAAGATCGCAAAGAAAAACACAGTACAAGCATTTGAAGATGGATGAAACTGAAATAGATGGATAGAAA
>OZ024761.1:30261557-30264057 GCA_964016885.1 Eledone cirrhosa
CCCTTAGGAAGCCATGCAGCCACTCACCTACTTTTCCAGTTATGCCGAGTCCGTGTAGTTTGTGACATATCATTCCGTGGTCGACCTTGTCAAAGGCCTTCGCAAAGTCAACATATATATATATATATATATATATATATATGTAGGAGGTGAGTTTTATTGTAGTACAATAAAGCAATGCAAATATCGGATAAGTAGCACTCTACAGTTTGTAGGACTGGAGTATAAATAATTGTTTCTACTTTAGGCACAAGGCCAGCAATTACCCAGTGCATTACTGGTACTTTATTTTATCGACCCCGTAAGGATGAAAGGCAAAGTCAACCTCGGCGGGATTTGAACTCAGATCGTAAAGGGACGTAACTATGCTGGAGTATAAATAATATAAGATCAAAAGATGGTTAAAAGAGTTCCATGTATTTGAAATGCGCATAATAAAATACTTGGAACTCTTTTGACCATCTTTTGATCTTATATATATATATATATATATATATATATATATAAGCATCTGAAACTATAATAATCCACCAAAGACAGCCGACTTAATATACCAGGAACATTCCATTATCTTTGTGGGGTGACTTTATGTTTTAAAATCTCTCACTTTCTCTCTCCCTCTGTAGCTGAAGATACTTACTCAAGGTGCAACGTAATAGGACTGAACAGAAAACCCTGTATTTACGAAGCGAACGCCTTAACCACACAACTATACACCAGCAACTGTTATGTACGATGTTCAACACAACAAGTAAGATTTCTCTCCCTTGGATTCATAATTTGAATATCTTGAAAGCATAAAATGTTTCAAATTTTTTTCTCATGTTTAGATCCACCGAAAGTCGCTTATTGTGATCAGTCTTGGTCGGATTTTGTTTTTCGATAAAATAACTAACTAATAACAATAACCAGCTGATAACATTAAGCGAATAAAATACTGATCATACACAAAGTTAGTTTAGCAATCTACATGTATACACCCCACCCACACATATTATATATGTATATATTCGTTCGCTGACTTCACACTCCATATATTGGTGTGTGTACGTGTATATATATATATATATATATATATATAATTTATATATATAATTTATATGTATGTATATAAATATGTAATTTATATATATATATATATATATATATATATATATACACATACATGTGTGTGTGTGTATGTATTTTTGAATGTGTATATACTATACATATACATATATATATATATACATACACACACACACACACATATACATGTATATATATATAAATGTATACACATTTTTATTAGAATGCTGTTGAAGTGCATATACAATTTTGGGGGACACGCTGTATGTATACTCTTTTACCTGATCCAGCCATGCTGGGGCACCGCCCTTGCCTTTATATCTCCCGAGTGGGATATATATATATATATGTATATATCTATATACAATGATATTCAATAAATGGAAACTATATTTATAAAACCATATTTATTTTATTATATATATTTCAAGGGTACCAAGACACCATTGGTACTCTTTCATCAGATAAAATACAAAGTTTGTTTTATAAATAGAGACGTACCCATGAAAATCATACCTTATCAGTTGGAAATTCACTGATAAGGTATGATTTTTATGGGTACGTCTCTATTTATAAAACAAACTTCGTATTTTATCTGATGAAAGCGTACCAATGTTGTCTTGGTACCCTTGAAATATATATAATAAAATAAATATGGTTTTATAAATATAGTTTCCATTTATTTAATATCATTGAATATTTACTGCAGTTAACTGTTGAGTGCTCTAAATCAGTTATAAACATTTATGTTTGTCGGACTTCCAACAAATTAAATATAACTTCTACTTATATATATATATAAATTCAAAATATTAATAAATATAGACATTCAACGTAATCAATATATATATGTATATATATATATATATATGCTTGATACTTTTGCCTGTTCAATTGCTTTATGTATGACTAATGCACGTACTGTCTCTAATTTTATTTATGTACTAGACGCTCTTGTATTATCTGTCACATGCTCCACCAAAAGCTTTTAATTGTAATTTTGAATCTTTTCCACCACACACTGTTGTCCACAATATGTATCTCTATGACTCTTCAGCAGAATAGGAGGCTGATTATATGTAAAAACATTATTAATAATGCTCCGAAGACTCCAAGCCTAGGCTTGGAAGAAACAATTGTCAGCAATTAAATGTTCTAACATAGCTTTGATTCTTGTGTATTCTATATATATATATATAGTCAGATCAATATCCCTACAGAGAGACAGACAGACAGACATACAGACATATAAACACAATAAATTAAAAAGTCTTCTAGAATGATCTGTTTTATGTTTTATGTGTTTGTGCCACGTGTTTGTGCCACGTTCCTTTCTGACAGTGATGGAATGTTCCCACCATATTCTACATTATACATACCACTACCAATACTATAACCACCACATATACTATACATACCACTACCAACACCA
>OZ024761.1:30274057-30291557 GCA_964016885.1 Eledone cirrhosa
GGTGATGGTAACATCGTGGTGTAGGTTGGGTGGGCAAAATTAAAAGGTTCAGTTTAGTTGTCTCCCTTTTTTTGGTGGTGGTGGGGGGAGGGAGAGATTTTTTTTTTCGAAAGGACAAGAAAATGGTAAGGGTTCGTTGAATGTTTTGTGTAGGGGTTCTTTAGAGATAGAGATGGGGTTTCATTTGATTTTTAAATTTTATTTTTATGAAGGTATTTGAATGGCAACGGAGAAGAAAGAATTTGGGAACATAGGGAAACAAAATTATAGATTTAAAGGAAGCAGTTTGTAGGAACTGGGGGTAGAAAATGGAGGGTGATGCTTTTTTGTTTAATAGTTGCGGAAGTACGTGGCCGGACTGTGGGTGCGCGTTTCAAATTCTAAGTGATTATATATATATATATATATATATATATATATACAATGTGTGTGTGTATATATGTATATATATATGTATGTATATGTATATATGTATATATATATATATATGAATGTATAGGTGTGTATATGAATGTTTGTGTGTATATGTATATATATGTGTGTGTGTGTGTATGTATATATATGTGTGTGTATGTATATATATATATGTGTGTGTGTATGTATATATATGTGCGTGTATGTATATATATATATATATATGTATATGTGTGTATGTATATATATGTGCGTGTGTATGTATATATATGTGCGTGTATGTATATATATATATATATATATATATATATGTATATATATATGTATATTTATATGTATATATATATATATGTTTGTATACACATGTGTATATGTATATATGTGTTAGTGTATATATGTATATATGTATATATATATATATATATATATATATATATATATGTGTGTTATTTTTTTGTATAGTAATGTTTTTCGTTCATTTATTTGATCTATCGATCTATATCTAACTGAAATGATAAATATATATCAAAAAATGTTTGCTAAATAAAAAAAATTGGGAAGTGGATGTATTTTTTTTTTTCTATCAAATTTTTATCTTTTTTTATTTAAAATTTTTCTTTTTTTTCTTTTTCTTTTCTTATTTTCGTGTTTTTTATTTTTTTTTTTAATAGTCATTTTTTTTTTTTTGTGGGTTGGGGGCTTGCCTCTGTGTTAGTTTATTTTTAAATTTTTTCATCAGACTTCAAATAAACAAACCTAAGAAACAAATGTGGAAATTTCTGTTAGGTGTTGTTGAAGGCAACTTCTAAAAATATAAAATACCGAAAACAACTTTTAAAAAAACAAAAACCGTTTTTAGACTATTTCGGAGAATTTGATAAGTTTTATTTATTTTTTTTTTGTTTTAGAATTTATAAGGCAGTTCATATATCCAGTGATACCCAAGACAACGTTTTTTTTTGTGTGTGCTCTTTTTGTTTTTTTAAAGAAATTGCAAGGCAACTTTTTGTGATTTTGTAAGGCAACTTTTTTGTGATTTATAAGGCAACTTCTGAGATTGTTGGAAGGCAATTTCAGTGAATGTGTGGAAGACAATCTTTAAAATATTTTATGGCAACATCTGAGGTTGGGGAGTGCAACATATGTCAATATATTGAAGGCAATTTCTGAGATTTTGGAAAAGAATTTATGCGAATATCCAAAGCACCCTTTGAAGAAATTGCAAGGCAACTTTCAGATTTTATAAGGCACATTCTGGGATTGTGGAAGGAAAATTATGTGAATATATAAAAGAGAACCGTTTAAGATTTTTAAAATACAATTTCTGAGGTTTTTCAAGGCAAATTATATTAATATTTGGAAGGCAACTTCCGATACTTTGTAAGGCAACTTGTGAGATCGTGGAAAGCAATTTCTAAGATTGTGGAAGGCAACATATGTGACGACAGCCTGTAAGATTTTTTAAGACAACTTATGAAAGACAAGGTTTAAGATTTTGGTAAGCAACTTTTCAGACTATTGAAGACAAATTCTGAAAGTTGCCGTTCACCCACCAGCCGCATGGCATCATCATCATCGTCATCATCTGCTGTTGCTATAACTACAGCCATAGATATTGCTAATTTTGTCATTGCAGTAGAATGAAAGGCAGTGGCAATGAGCTGACGATAGTCTGTAAGCACAGAAATGCTGGCGGCGGCGGGCAAACAGGTAGTAAAATATTGGCTGTGACCAACCTGAACCTATCGTCTGCTTTCAATGAATTGGTGTTAGTAGAGCTGTCAATATATAGAAAAATATATTGCGAAAAATATATACTTTCGTATCTTTTATGATTTCTCTCTCTCTCTCTCGCTCTCTCTCTCATTCACTCTCTTTCACTCTCTCTCTCTCTCATTCACTCTCTTTCACTCTCTCTCTCTCTCTCTTACTCACTCCCTTTCTCTCTCTTTCTCTTCTTCAGAATAATATGTAAAATTCCTTTAAATTCTTTGCCTTTCGTTCTCAGTTCTTTTTCGATATTAATTCCATCCGAGGTATTTTTACAACAATGGAGGCTTATTTTCATTTTATTTTCTTTGCTGTTGCTCTTGTCGTTGTTGTTATTGTTATTTGTTATTTGTGTTGATGATGATGTTTCAGTCATTGTACTGCGACCATGCTGGAGCACTGCCTTCATTTCGTCGATCATATATATCTACCCCAGTACTTATTCTTTTTTCTTACATGTCTGGTACTTATTTCATCGATTTATTTTTGTCGAACCGCTGTGTTACATTTTTCGTATTTAGGTAACTGCTTCCTTCTTATCGTTGTTGTTGTTGTGACTGTTGTTATGTTGTTGTGGCTCATGATGATGCTATAACTGTTGTGTTTGCGTTGTCGTTCTTGCTGTTGACATTACTGGTACATGTTGTTGTTGTTCTTTGCTGGACCTGGAACTTTATTCATCGCTTGCTTATTTTTATGATTCACCGTTTTTTTCCTTTGGTTAACAAAAGAATCTGACTTTATTTCTTCTTCCATTGTCAGCTTAACAGAATAAAGTTGTTGTCGTTGGCAACCATTAGCATCATCATCACCATCACCGTCATCATCACCATCGTCATCAACATAGTTAGTGATGTTGCCGTTGTTGTTCTTGTTATTAAGGTTGTTGTTGTTGATGTTGCTGTTGCTGTTGATGTCATCGTTGCTGTTGTTGTTGTTGTGTTTTTTATTATTTCAATTAATTTATTCACTCATTCGTTCACTCGGTCGGTCGTTCGTTTGTTCGTTCGTTCGTTCGTTCGTTCTTTCGTTCGTCTCTTTTCTTTCATTCAACTCTATTCCTTCGCTGTGTCGGCCTCGTGAATCGCTTCTTCAACCTGTTCTGGTTCAATCTCGTCATCACAGCCAATCAAATGCAAGCTGACATTCCAGAGACGTCTGGCCATTTCCCAGTCTCGAACCCTCTTCACATAGTTCACTGCCTGGTTGTTGATAAACAGTTTTCCGGCGTGGTCACGCACCTTGTCGGCGACTGCGCAATAGACGATCGTCTGGCAACCTTGTTCGGGTGTCTTGAACAGGATACGAGACATGACTCGCAAGAAGTTTCCAGTCACACCTGGCCAGTTACGGAGAAGATCGGTATTGACGGCTCCTGGAAGTAAATAAATACATTGATTATTATTTAACTAACTAATCATATGTGAGAAGAAGAAGAAGGTGATGATGATGAAAGGGGTAGGATAAGGAAGAAGAATACTATATATACATATCAAACTGAAATGACTTCTACATGACTAGTACTGTTTCATTCACTTGTGAAATTACCAGAGCTTTCCAGGGGATTACACAACCTAATTTCATTACAGTACTGTAGAATTGATTTCTATTTTAAATATATTATGTACACTCTCTACGTGATGTATTGAGTACTTTATTTAACTGTGCTCTCCTTTCATTTCTCAACAGAAAACTATCTATGTTGGGGGTGCCGTCTTCCCCAGGGTATGTCTTAGTATTCATAACCATTTGTCTGTCTCATTGCCTAACTAGCAAGAAATCAATCTGGTTTATGTACTCGCCTGATTGGTAGGTGATTAGGGGATTGGCAGTTTTGCTGAAGTTAGTGTTGCAAAGGGTTAGTTCACTTGCATCACAAAATTCAAGACTCCTCACTTCTTCTTATTTTCTTGAGCCATAACCACCGTGTACCCCAGTGTATCCATCCTGGAGCTGTCCAACATGGCCATTGAACTCACCTGCTAGTATGACTAGGTCTCTGTCCTCTGTTACTATGGTTGTCTGTAGAAGTTGCTCATAAAGCGGTCCTTCTCTTCTGTACCTAGGCTTGCTTGGGGAGCATATGTAGAGATAATTGTCAGCAGCCTATTGCCTACAACAAATCTAATCTTGATGATTATATTACTTACTCTAACTACCTCTATTATCTTGTTAATCTAATTCTCGGACAGTAAAATGCCTACCCCACCTACCCCATCATCATTTCCTTCCAGAAAAGCTTATAACTAAGGTGTTTGCCTGTGATTAACCTTGCCGTGGCACCTCTCTATTACACCTCTTGCACACAGCACATATCCACATGTCTTCTCTCTAGTATCTCTACTATCTCACCAGATCTACTTCTCAAAATGCCCACATTAAGTGTGGCAACCCTGAGATATGTCATCTTTTGTTGATTTTTATTTTTTCTCTGCAAGGAGAAATGTTTCTGATTTAGGCACAAGGCCAGTAATTTTGTGGAGGGGAAAGTCGAGTAAACCGACCCCAGTGTATGACTGGTACTTTATTCTATCAACCCTGTAAGGGTGAAAGGCAAAGCCAACCTTGGCCGGTTTCAAACTCAAAACATAAAGAGCTGTAACTCGATGCTGCGAAGCAGGGTATCTGACGCTCTACCAATACTGCCATTCCACTACCCTAATTAATAGGCTGAGTGAGTTGGGGTGTATAACCCAACCAACAAAACTTAAGTACCTGTATATGTCACTGTTGTAACTAATTATACTTAACTCATCCTTTTGGATATTTCCATCAAACTTGTACTACAGTATATATATATATATATATGTGTGTGTGTGTGTGTGTGTGTGTGCATATATATTATAGATAACGAGGAATCAATAATGCATCAAACCACAATTTATTAACATATTGTATATGTTTCTCTGTCGATCAGCTGGAGGCAGGATCTGTTACAGATTGAACCTGACTCTGCATTCAAAGGTTCTTCAGATATATATATATATATGGAGGAAGTTATAGTTCACTTGAAGCATTGTGTAATGAGGTATAAACGTTTGTAAATGTATAATAAAGCCAAAACAATGCAGGTATGGACATAGAATAAAGAATGCAAATGCAAAAGATATTGTTGACAATTAGTCTTTTACCTTAGATTTATTTAAATGTCCTTAATTTTCGAGATAATATCTCTTCTTCGGAGGGAAGTAAAGCGGTGAAACCAGTATTCTAAATAGCTTGCCTATCTCGAAAATTTAGGACATTTAAATAAATCTAAGGTAAAAGACTAATTGTCAACAATATCTTTTGCATTTGCATTCTTTATTCTATGTCCATACCTGCATTGTTTTGGCTTTATTATACATTTACAAACGTTTATATATATATATAAACATATATACACACACACATAGCTTAATCGGAAGCACAAATATTACACAATGTTCACTAACTATACAATTTATTTCATGCCAATATTTTTCAGCATTACTGCAAAGCAAACACTGCTTTTGTTCAATTGTGCGCACAGCGAGGGAGGAGAGAGGGAGAGAGTCTGTTATTGAGAATATACTGAGGTAATTAGATAGATAAGCAGACAGATAGACAGGCGGATAGATAGATAGACAAACAGACGTACCTGGGTGGACAGCAAATGACCAGATCACTTCTGAATAGTAGCGTCTGTGGAGTTCGAGAGTATGGATCGCCATAGCCATCTTACTGCGTGCATAGGCTTTGTAGATTCCGTAGCTTTCATGCATTGCCAGGTCGTTGAAGTCCAGTTTGCCGCTCTGGTAAGAATCCGAAATGACGTTAATGATACGGCTTGGTGCGTTCTTGTGCAGTTTGTCCACGAGCAGCTTGGTCAGATAGAAATGTCCTAAGTAGTTAACCCCAAAGTTCTTCTCGATATGGTCGTTTGTCGTAGACTTAGGACCCATATAAGCTGTTGGTTAGAAAGAAGAAGAAAATTTATGGAATTTATGGAATCGCCGACTTTCAGAAAGAAAATAAAAGAAGGAATAAAAGAAGGAATTTAAAATATATAAATGCAGTATACAAATATATATATATATATACACACACATATAAAAAATATATCTATATATATATTTTTTTTTTCTTCCTCATAATCGTCTCTTTCTCCCTGCTTTTATATATATATATATATATATATATATATATAGTTTCTGAATTTGTTTAGCAAGATTCTTATTGGCAACATGACCCTCCCAAAGTATAACTATATATATATATATATATATATATATATATATATATATATATATATATATAACGAAGGAGGTGTGGTAAGGAACCAGATGGAGTCCAGAAATAGCCGTCGAAACGGCTTGAGCTCTGCCGTCGTGGTCATACATTTTCCTATATATATATATATACATATATCCCCACTCTCATCAAGCGTGAAGCTAATAACACCATGTAACATTTACTCTTACGTTTGTTTATTTGTTATTTCGAACTATATATATATATATATGTGTGTGTGTGTGAGTATATATATATATATGTGTGTGTGTGAGTGTGTATATATATATATATATACTACCAAAACTTGATTATATATATATATATATATATATATATATATATAAAGTATTTTATGGTAGGAATTTATCTGGTAGCTACAACTTGACAGAAACGAGATATTGTGGGCGATTGTGGCCTGATGGAGTTCGTTCTTTTAAAACCAGTATAGAGGGTCGGTTTTCATTTTAAACTTAGTGTGTTTTTGTCTACTTTAGACTTGTATTTTATTGTTGGGTAGGGTTCTGTAAAGATTAAAGTTTAAGCCAAGAATCGGTGTTTTCACCTGTTTACGGGATCTTAGTTTTCACATTTATTATTACAACAGATATATATATATATATAAATGAAAAGTATAGAAAATATTGTAGCAAGAAGCCAACAGTATTCCATAATATATATATATATATATATTATATATATATCCAAAATTAAAGTAAGGGTGTCATATCCGAAAGACATGCGCCATATCCACTCACTATTTGCCCTTAATGATATATATATATATATATTTATTTATTTATCAAGGCCAAATAGTGAGTCTTGTTACTCTGGATTTTCACAATATATATTAATAATAATATAAAAACCAAAATCCAAAGGGTTATATATATATATATATATGTATATATATATACATGATGACTGCAAAATCATTTTCAAGTATTGCCATCGTTTAATGAAATGTTAAAAAATGTGAGGCACGAGTGTGGCTCTTCAAACCAGCCAAAGATTTGCATTCTCTGGTCTGTAGATTCCTCTGGGAGTTTCCACTGTTTGGTTCTGACTGTGCGTTCTCATATGCCTTTTAAGACCCCCCCCCCCCCTCCCATGCTAGCACATTTCATGCCACATTCCCTACACTATTTCAGATCATGCTGTTAGTAATCTACATGAGGTTTACTGATATGACTTTGTTCATGTCTTATCAGACCAGCTTTGCTCAGGCAGATTCGACCACACCGCTGGCAAACCAGATGTCGCACAACAGTAGGCTGTTCAAAACAGTCCCTTTTTCTCACCTTCTTTTCAGTATTTGTATTTTTTTATATATACATATATAATAACATATATATATATATATATACATATATTTACACACACACACACATATATATATATATATACACAAATACATACATACATACATATATATATATATATGTGTGTATATATATATACGTTCCGAAGAGATTGTTTTGGTAAAAACAGGAGCAAGCAGGAGAAAGCTCTCAACATTCATAATTTGTAGTTATGATGTAAAGTCAGTATAATAATTGTTTCTACTATTGGCACAAGGCCAGCAATTACCCAGTACATTACTGGTACTTTATTTTATTGACCCCGTAAGGATGAAAGGCAAAGTTAACCTCGGCGGGATTTGAACTCAGATCGTAAAGGGACGTAACTATGCTGGAAAGCATGTCCGACCCTCTACCGATACTGCCAATCCACCGCCTGTATAGTCAGTATAATAACGTTAAGTAAGATGCTGATGTTACATAAATCGTTTATTCATTATGATTATTTGAATGGTTCTCCCATGCAATCAAGATGTAATTCATGTAATTGTTGTTGCTATGAGAACAGTATCCTCAGATGAATTTCGATTTTGCGATATGCTATATATATATATATTTATACATGTGTGTTTATATACCATAATCCAGCTGTTCAACAACGAGAAAGTAGGGTTTAGGGGTTAGATACCAGTAATTAGTCCATTACCTACCTGCATTGTTAATCAATACATGTAACTGTGGTTCATTATAACAAAACTCCTCAGCGAATTCTTTAACTGAGTGCAGGCTTGCCAGATCTAGTCTCATGCAGAATATATTTGGGTTCAAAGTCTTCCTCTTGATTGTTCTAGCCACAGCATCTCCCCTTTTCATATCATGGCAGGCGAGTATCACTCGGGCTCCCCTCTTGGCTAGCTCAGTTGCCGTGCTACGACCGATACCGCTGTTTGCACCTGGAAAAGAAAATATGAAAACATTAGGGTACGAACATGCTTCCCTTGAATTCTGTCTATCAGCTGAGGGAATAGAGTTATTTTGGGACCTGGAGATCAAGACTACAAAATTCAACACAACTGCCCTAATATTGTTGTTAAAACAAACAATCCCCCAAAATTGACTCTAATTGATATTGTGGTCCCTCAAGACTACAATGTGATTGAAAATATCAATATGTGTGAAGGCCTTGCAGATGTTATTAGAACTGATCACCATGTAGAGACAGAAATCGTGGTAATCATCATTGGAGCACTAGGCACAGTCCCTAAACGCCTTATATCTTTCATCAAAATCCTTGGGATCCCCAACTTCATAGGAAGTGCCCAAATTTCTACCATAACAAACATTGCCAGAATTCTACATGATATATTGAGCATCTCAGATCAGGGACTGATCTGAGGACAATTAATATGCTTCACCTAGCAACGGATTGTTGGAGAAACTTTGGTATGGTATGGTCCCATAACTCCTGATAGAGTCATGGGGGCGGTGTATTGACATACGGCTTTCCTTGGGCATTTTAAATCTGGCAGAGCCCATCCCTCTCCAGGCCTGAATACAGCAGATCTCTTCCAGAGAAAGATAGAAAGTGAGAGTGAGAAGAAATCAGAAAGAGATATAGTGGAAGAATCGATCCCCATACTAGACTGGTATTTTTTTTATCGACCTTGAAAGGATGAAAGGCAAAGTTGACCTTGGCAGAGAGCCAGATTGAATACCATAAAGCATTCTATCCAATGTTCTAATGATTTTGCCAATTCGCTGCCCTGGAGAAACTTTACAAAAGCCAAAACAAAATGATTATTTTGTTGGTGGTGGTGGCGGTGTTGTCTTGGAAGAACCGTTAAAGCGCCGGACAAAATGTTTGCGGCATTTATTTAAAGCCCTTTACAAGCTTAGATTTGCCTTTCATTTCTCCGGGATTGATAAAATAAAGTACCAGTAAAGTATTGTGGTTGATATAATCAACTTTCTCCTCCCAACAAAAAATGTTTCGCCTTGTTCCTAAATCTGAAACCATTATTATCATTGAATTGGCCGTATCAGTAATGGGTCGGACGCCATGCTTTGACGCATAGAGTTACGGCCCTTGCCATTCTGAGTTCAAATTCCGCCGAGGTTAACTTTGCCTTTCATCCTTACGGGGTCGATAAAATAAAGTACCAGTAATGCACTGGGATAATTGCTGGCCTTGTGCCAAAAGTAGAAACAATTATTATCATTGAGGGTGGTGGATTGGCAGTATCAGTAGAGGGTCGGGCGCCATACTTTGCAGCATAGAGTTATGGCCCTTTATGATCTGAGTTCAACTCTCGCCGAAGTTAGCTTTGCCTTTTATCCTTCCGGGGTCGATAAAATAAAGTACCAGTCATGCACTGGGGTCGATTTAATCAACTCCCCCCCCCCCAAAAAAAAAGATTACTGGCCTTGTGCCTATATAAGAAACCATTATTGTTTCAGGGCAGTGGTTTGGTAGAATCGGCAGAGCGTCAGACACCATACTTTGCAGCATAAGGTTATGGCCCTTTACGTTCTGTGTTCAAATCCTCCCCCCGAAGTTGGCTTTGCCTTCATCTTTATGGGGATCGATAAAATAAAGTACCAGTAATACAATGTGGTTGATATAATCGACCCCCCCCCCACCTCTCCATACAAATAATTGTTGGCCTTGTACCTAATTCTGAAACCATTATTATTATTATGGATTGGCGGTATCGGTAGAAGGTCGGACGCCATGCTTTGACGCATAGAGTTACGGCCCTTGCCATTCTGAGTTCAAATCCCGCCGAGGTTAACTTTGCCTTTCATCCTTACGAGGTCGATAAAATAAAGTACCAGTAATGTACTGAGTAATTGCTGGCCTTGTGCCAAAAGTAGAAACAATTATTATTATTACGATTAATTAGACAGATGGTTGTTGATAATATTCAAAACAGTATGGTGGGTGGGATGGAGGTTTAGAGGAGGGGGTTGGGGTAGAGATTTAGCTGTTGTTTCTAACAACTCGTGCAACCATGTACAGACAACTGTCTTTGCTAATTGGACAAATGGTTGTTGTTGTTGTTGA
Organism: Eledone cirrhosa; assembly: GCA_964016885.1. Taxonomy (NCBI): domain Eukaryota; kingdom Metazoa; phylum Mollusca; class Cephalopoda; order Octopoda; family Eledonidae; genus Eledone; species Eledone cirrhosa. Next base: position 30,284,858 of record OZ024761.1, read on the forward strand.
TGATGATAAAGACAACACATTACACACGGTATTGACACACAGAATATGACACATCCCCCACCACCTCCACAACCACCTCCACCACTATTACCACTACTACTACTACTACTACTATAACTACCACCGGCACCACCATCATTACTACTACTACTGTTACTACTACCACCATTACAACCACCACTACTATAACTACCACAAACACTACTACTACCAGTATAACTACCACCGGCACTACCATCATTACTACGACTACTGCTACCATCACAACCACTACTACTATAACCACCACTAACACTACTACTACTACTACTACTACTACCAATACAAGTATAACTACCACTACCACCATCACTACTACTACCGGCACCACCATCATTACTACTACTACTACTACCATCACAACCACTACCACTATAACTACCACCACCACTGCTACTTCTACTACTACTAACCTACAGCACTACCACCATCACTCCTTGTCACACACACACACACCCATACCATCAAGTCACCGCAACCACCACACCACCACCACCACCGCCACCACTGCAATCACAATACCACTCACACACCGTCTCCTCTCTATTGCATAAGTGACTGCATCTATTGTTTAAAATATTTGATACGTGCTGTGTGTGTACGTGTGTGTACGTGTGTGTACATGTGTAAGTGTGTTTACAGCATCTGCATGACACTTGATGCTGATAATTCTGTTGTTGTTGTTGCTGATACTGCCGCGGCTGTTCTATGGCACATGTCAACCCAGATAATTGTTTCTATTTTTGGCACAAGGCCAGCAATTATCCAGTGTATTACTGGTACTTTGTTATCGCCCCCGTAAGGATGCCAGATAATGTGTACAAAAATGTTTGTTATGCTACGTTTATATATATATATATATATATATATATGTATATGTATATATATATATATATATATATATATATATATATATATATATATATATATCGTGTAGGAACACATATCCTATTATTACTATTCTCCTCTATGTTGAGAAAAATTTGGTCGTTCTGACTGCTGCTAGTTATAGCAGTAGCCATCTGACCTCTCTGCTTCTGCCTTTATCTTTACACTCGGCCCTTGAAAAAATTGATTCCACTTCATTTACTCTCATCTCGGGAACAATTTTGAATAGCGCCAGTTCGTAATTTGAATTCGAGAATTTTATATTCTCCGAATGAAAAGAACCTTCTGACGAGATTCTTTCTTTGCAACGAAGGCCGTATGGACTCCGTTTATTTTTGAGAATCGAAACCGACTCGGTAAAGGTAACCATAGTAAGTACAGTTAATTTTTTAAAATTTATTTTGAAACTTTATCTTATTTGCTAAACCTTCATTATATATGTTATGGCTCGTTAATTTATTAACCTGCCATTGAACCACATTGGCATATGGTTGGACAATACATGTGTCTCTTAGCGCCTTGTGCGTGTAGGAACACATATCCTATTATATATATATATATATATATATATATATATATATATATATATACAAATATATGTGTGTGTATATGTATATATATATATATAGAACTGCTGGACTTACAACCTAACAGTTCCTTCTAGCACTGATGGCGATTATCGCTAAATATTGATGTTGATTTAGTTATTAATATTATTGGTTATGGCGCACCCACTGAAGATTTACAAGAGCCCACTTGAATAAGAATCCATTGATCTTACACAAGCTTCTACATAACTTGATATAATTTCACTCACCATGTAGAAATCTTATAATGAAACGATCGTTTGGGGAATGAGATTTTTTAATATATCTCATATAAAATAAAACAGCCAATTATCCACACAATACAATATAGTTAGCACTCCAAACGTTTGATTGGGAATATACTCCGATATTTCCTAATGTTTGTTGAGTGAGTTGGAAATTGGTCGGAGTATCGCTAATAGCTTTCCCCGTTTATGTAATTATGTGTATATATATAGATATATATAATGTAGGAGGTGAGTTTTATTGTAGCACAATAAAGCAATGCAAATATCGGATAAGTAGCACTCCACAATTTATAGGACTGGAGTATAAATAATATAAGATCAAAAGATGGTTAAAAGAGTTCCAAGTGTTTTTAAGATTCATATCATGTCTCCATGTTTTATCTGATGAGAACGCAAATATCATCCCATGATGATATTTGTTTTTGAAATGCGCATAATAAAATACATGGAACTCTTTTGATCTTATATTATATATATAGGAAAATATCCAGGAACCCGACGGCTGAGCTCCAACCAGCAGTATTCAAGAATACTGCTAGCTTAGTTCGGATCTAGCTGTCGAAACGACCGGAGCTCAGCTCTCGGGGCCCTGACTCTTTTCCTATTACCCGCTCTACTACCCTAAGTATCGAGTACTCTTGTGAGTTATGGTCCACCTGGTATCTTATCACACCTTCTTTGTTATATATATAGAAATATATATATATATGCATACACATGGAGTAGATAAGATTTATTTACAATAACTTAACTGGTTTCACAATTTCAAAATTTTCAAAAGTTAAGTGAGGTGGAAAAACATGGGACTATGACGTAACTCTCGCCTATATATATATATATATATATGTATGTATGTATGTGTGTGTGTGTGTGTGTGTGTGTGTGTGTGTGTGTGTGTGTGTGTGTGTGTGTGTGTGTGTATATGTGTGTGTGTGTGTGTGTATATATGTGTGTATGTGTGTGTGTATATGTGTATGTGTGTGTGTGTATATGTATATATGTGTGTGTGTGTGTATATATGTGTATGTGTGTGTGTGTGTATATATATGTGTGTGTGTGTGTGTGTATATATGTGTGTGTGTGTGTGTATATATATATATGCATATATATATATGTGTGTGTGTAATGAACTATACGTTTAGATTACTTTCAGCCCAGTCCCTACCCACTCAATCGGGGATTTTACAAACATCGCATGTTGTAAATACGATTCTTCAATCCAATATATATATATATATATATATATATATATATATATATATATACAAATATAAATTATCGAGAATCGCATTTCGGCCCACGAAATAACGAAAAACAATCTCCGAGATGTGTGGCAAAGTGCTCAATGGTTCGGGTGAACCAGAGCTATATATTTATATTTATTAAAATAACAGATTAAAGTTTAAGCAAAGAATCATCGCTGCTTTCACCATTATATATAAGAAAGTGAGGTTGTTTTGAGAAGTCTTTTTAAGAACATTTATTTGTTTCCTTTACCGGTTTCACAGTTCTTATGCTTTTCAAAGGTTGAATGAGATGGAGGGTTTGTGGTATAGACTATCAATATATACATATGTATGTATTTCAGGATACTATTATAAATAATAGGTGTCTCAGCTCCTTGGTTGTTTACATGATGTACGTTCCTTCTGGTGAAACCCCAACTAGATCCGAAAATAACCGGGAGATACGTACATGTGGCATGTTTACCTGTGTATATACTAAAAACCTGTAAATTTAAATACATACTGGTGCAGTTTTCTTTACCTTTACCTTTATTCTCTATATACACAGATACAACTTTATTCTTCCCTACAGCTACTTAGCGCACAATTTAATATATATATATATATGTGTGTGTGTGTGTTTATATATATATATATATATATATATATATATATATATATATATATATATATATATATAAAAAGATGAAGTCGAAAATGCAACTGGAGTCTTATTTAAAAAAAAAATATATATATATTTATATGGTTTCTTTACCGGTTTCGCAGTTCTTCTACTTTTCAAAAGTAGAGTTGAGATGGAGGGTCTGTGGTTTTACTCACACACACATATATATATATATATATATAGATAAACATATATGTGTGTGTGTTTACATTATATATATATATATACTCGTATTTATATTAAAATTCATTTATGAAATCTCTCCTTTTCTCTCACTCTCTATCTATCTATCTATCTCTCTATCTCTCGCTCCCTCTATCCATCCCCTCCCTTCCCCCCTCATGTGTTGTTTATAATGTTAAAAAGAGTAGCCCGTGTGTGATATATCGATGCGGGGTGGGCGTGGCACAGACAGGTGTAACAGCTTCTGGGGTAGAGCATCCTTCAATGTAAACAGTAGCTTTGTTTACTCAGATGATAGCACGAAACCTTTTCACTGAAACCGATAACACTGAACATATGTATATTAGTGTGTGTATGTGTGTGTATATATATATATGTGTGTGTGTGTGTGTGTGTGTGTATGAGTGTTTGTGTGTGTGTGTGTATTTTTGTATGTGTATATATATGCATGTATACATATGTATATATATATTTGTGTGTATGTATATATATGTATATATATATGTATATATATATATATATGTACACATACATATATGCACACACACATATATGCACACACACACACACATATATATATATGTACATATACACATATATATATATGTACATATATATATATATATATATATATATATATATATATATATATATACATGTATATCTACATATGTATGTTTGCGTATATATATATGCATGTATGTGTGTATGTATGCGTATACTCCACACACATATATATATATATATATATATATATATATATATATATGAAAAGAGTCAGGACCCCAACGGCTGAGCTCCGGCCGTTTCGACAGCTATATCCGAAATAAGGACTGCTGACTTAGTTCAGATCTAGCTGTCGAAACGGCCGGAGAGCTCAGCCGTTGGGGGTCCTGACTCTTTTCTTATTACCCACACTACTACCCTAAGTATCGAGTACTCTGGTGCGTTATGGTCCACCTGGTTCCTTACCACACCTTTGTTATATATATGTTCTGTTCCCTACCATGTTCCTCGTCTAGCTTGTAGGGGCATTCTTCACTAAATTCCCTCCACTCCCACCAGATGTGTTCTGTTCCCTACCATGTTCCTCGTCTAGCTTGTAGGGGCATTCTTCACTAAATTCCCTCCACTCCCACCAGATGTGTTCTGTTCCCTACCATGTTCCTCGTCTAGCTTGTAGGGGCATTCTTCACTAAATTCCCCCCACTCCCACCAGATGTGTTCTGTTCCCTACCATGTTTCCCCTATAGCTTGTATAGTCATTCTTCACGAAATTCTCCTCCACTGCTACCAACCCTGGTGTAGGGGTCATGTACTGCTTTTGTGGTGGACTCTACAATCTGCCCAGACTCCGATCACAAAGTCTGACCAACAGCACTCATATCTCTGAACTACAAAACGCCGACGACAATTCCTCGCCAGCTCATTTACCTGGAGAAATGCAGGTATCAGTTATCACCTTAAAAAATGTGTTAGATCACTTTCGTCTGACAATCAATATCCGGAAGACCAAAATACTTGCACAACTTGCTTCAAACTCAGCTCTTCCAGATTTCAACATCACCATCTCCAGTATCTCGGAAACATCCTCTACATACAATGTAACTCCGAAAATGATGTTGAGAATAAAATAGAATCTGAACTGGCAATGTCGCTTACGGGGTCGATAAAACGCTTCTAACGTGTCTCCGGAAACAAAAACCTGAAACCACAAACCACGCTCACGGTGTATCTAGCCGTAGTTGTCTCCCCCTTACTCTACAAATCAAGCTGACGGACCCTGTGTGTGTGTGTGTCTCTCTCTCTCTCTCTCTCTCTCTCTCTCTCTCTATATATATATATATATATATATATATATATATATATGTAGTGAAAGAATGAATGAAGAGTAACATGGTTTGCTGTACAACAAGGGGCTTTATTTCAGGTATTGACAATTGTTTCATTGATCAGGTGAGTCTAGAGGTCGCTTGAAGTTGCGTCACTTGATCTCCATTACATTATTTACCTCTGATCAGAATAACAATTGTCAATACCTGAAATAAAGTCCCTTGTTGTACAGCCAACCATGTTACTCTTCATTCTTTAACTATTATTACTCCAAGTATAACCTACATAGGAATTACCGCGAACCCGCTGCCTAACTATGGAAACATCTTGTTGAGTCAAACAAAGCTGTACGTTAAAAACTATCCACGACGCAGGGTACTCACATCTAACTGGATTACCTATAACGATAACTTGTTATCCCATATATATATATATATATATATATTTATATATATATATATATGTATGAATGAAGTAATTCCATCGGAAAAGTCCAGGAAAAAAGAGTGCTCTATGTAGGCAACAGAGCTTAATTATTATTATTATGTAATAAACAACATAAGGCAATTATTCCATTTACCAGTGGTTTCTTAAAAGCAAAAGGTTTTGCTTTCAATCCTCAGAATGAAAAAATCCTGGTTTGTTTATTGAATTTGGATTAAAAAACGTTTTTATAATCCAAATTCAATAAACAAACCAGGATTTTTTCATTCTGAGGATTGAAAGCAAAACCTTTTGCTTTTAAGAAACCACTGGTAAATGGAATAATTGCCTTATGTTGTTTATTACATAATAATATATATATATATATATATATATATATATATATATATTAGGGTAAACATTGATGCAATTCAATTCAAGCACTCAGCGTACTTTTTCCACATAGGAGTGACGGAGTAAATATCGAATAAGGAAAAGCTAAGTAGTTTCAGATGTTCAAGTCCTTTAATAATAATTGTTTATACTTTAGGTACAAGGCCAGCAATTACCCAGTGCATTACTGGTATA
>OZ024761.1:30296557-30304057 GCA_964016885.1 Eledone cirrhosa
AATCACGTATAATAGTATTCGGAAATGCATACATACATACATACATACATACATACATACATACATACATACATACATACACACACACACACACACACACACACACACACACACACACACAGACACACACACACACAGACACACACACACACACACACACACACACATACACACATACACACATACACACACACACACACACATACATACATACATACATACATACATACATACATACATACATACATACATACATACAAACATATATACAATACATACAAACACACACACACACACACACACACACACACACACACACACACACACACACACACACACATACATACATACATACATACATACATACATACATGTTGTTGTTACAGCTCACACCTATGCAGGTTTAGCTGGCCTCCTCCAAGGTATATCTGTTGGAGGTGTTTTGGGTGATTTAATGATAGGTGACCCCAGTCCCTATCATCTCATTTCTACAGCTGAGTAAATGAAGCAACGTGAAATAAAGTGTCTTGCTCAAGGAAACAACACATCACCCGGTCCGAGAATTGAACTCACAACCTTTCGATTGCAAGCCCAATGCTCTAACCACTAAGCCATGCACCTTCACAACATACATACATTATAAGATTCTGCCAGGTGTTGCTATTAAGTTAGACACGATCTGGGCCAATACTGGCCGAAAGCTATCAAAGTTATATATATATATAAGAGAGAGGGATAGAGGGGGGGGGGGAGAATTGCAGCTTTTTGTGAAACTTTATAGCATATTACAATTGTTTCTATATCGATCAGCTCGGGTTTGATCAGGCGATCGAATCCCTACTCTTAATCGACCCTTCTTCAGATATGCGAGTTTACATGGTCGTCGCCGCCAATAACCACAAGTTACTCACATAACTTATATATATATATGTGTGTGTGTGTGTGTGTGTGTGTGTAAAAGGTAAACAGAAATAACAACACAATCGGTACAGTATATGGAAGGAATATATTATGTTACCCTCTTCTTGCTATTCAAGCGTATTAACGTTTCGGACGCTAGTCCTTCATCAGAAGAAAGAATGAGAAATAAGATAGATTGAAGGGACGGGTGGGTTGGAATATATATATATATATATATATATATAGGAACTATATTACTATTTACCTATTACCCACTCTACTACCCTAAGTATTGAGTACTTTGGTGCGTTATGGTCCACCTGGTTCCTTACCACATTTTCTTCGTTATATATATATTCCAGAGAGAGGGAGATAGAGATAGATAATCCATGGAGTAATTACAATTAGATAAAGAATTACACTCTTACACTGTTCACTTGTACAGTGAACGGTGTCTTCGTGTACCTCTTTTTCCTACATCTACCTACGGACACGTCTGTATTGCTAACCTATTGCAATAGATAGTGTTGCTAACATCTTGTGAAAGTGTAACGAATTGTGCTTACTAAAATGTTGCAATATATTATTATTTCTACTTTTGGCACAAGGCCAGCAATTATCCCAGTGCATTACTGGTACTTTATTCTATCGACCCCGTAAGGATGAAAGGCAAAGTTAACCTCGGCGAGATTTGAACTCAGATCATAAAGGGCTGTAACTCTATGCTGCGAAGCATAGCGTCCACCCTCTACCGATACTGCCAATCCACCGCGCACTGTTGCAATATATTATGATGTTAAATTCTTATAATAAACAGCTTTGCCAACATGTTACCACAGACTGTGTTGCTAATATGTTGCGACAATTGGCGTTCCTCTTAACATGGGGCATCAGACTGTGTTGCTAGCAAATTGCAGTAGAAAGTGTTGTTTATAACATGTTGCGACTTACACCGTGTGCTCACGCCGTATGTTGCGACTTACTCTGTTGCTTGCATTTCATTAACGCGGTTGCTACAGGCAGCGTTGCTAATATGTTGCGACTTACTCTCTGTTACTAGTGTGTGGCTAACATGTTGCAAACGTGTTACTGCCTACATGTTGCTACAGAACGTGTTGCTGCCTACATGTTGCTACAGACCGTGTTGTTGCTAACATGTTGCTACAGACCGTGTTGCTGCTAACATGTTGCTATAGACCGTGTTGCTGCTAACATGTTGCTACAGACCGTGTTGTTGCTAACATGTTGCTACAGACCGTGTTGCTGCTAACATGTTGCCATAGACCGTGTTGCTGCTAACATGTTGCTACAGACCGTGTTGCTGCTAACATGTTGCTACAGACCGTGTTGCTGCTAACATGTTGCTACAGACCGTGTTGTTGCTAACATGTTGCTATAGACCGTGTTGCTGCTAACATGTTGCTATAGACCGTGTTGCTGCTATCATGTTGTCAACGTGTTGTTGGTAATGTGTTGCTGCTAACATGTTGCTACAGAAGGTGTTGTTGCTAACGTGTTGCTGCTAACATGTTGCTACAGAACGAGTTGCTGCTAACATGTTGCGATCGACTGTGCTGCTAACATGTTGCGATCGACTGTGTTGCTAACATGTTGCGATCGACTGTGTTACTAACATGTTGCGATCGACTGTGTTGCTAACATGTTGCGATTGACTTTGGCGCTAACATGTTGCGATCATAGAGGAAGTTGTGAAAGTCAAAGATTGGAGAGTGGGGAAAAACAATTCCAGAGAGAGGGATATATATATATATATATATATATACATATATATATATATATATATACATACATAGAGAGAGAGAGAGAGACCTGTGATATATTAGGTGTAGTCTCAGTAGATTCTACATCGTCTGCAGTGTTAGGTACACTTCAATTAACACTGTAGTGGTGACCTGAACTAGGTTATGTTCACAGAATTGAGCAGATTTAGTGCAGTGTTTATACTTCCGTATAATATTACGACACCCACACCGGAAGACCCCTCACACACACACACACACACACACACACACACACACACACACACACACACACACACACACACACACACAATAATTACATTTGTACCAAATGATATATCAAAATGTTAAATAAGAAAGAAAAGATGTTGTTCATAGCTATATCATATATACACATCTATATACATACATACATATATATATATATATATATATATATATATATATATATATATATACGTTTGTGTGTGAAAGAGATAGTGAGTGTGTGTATATATATATATATATATACATATGTATGTATGTATGAAGGTATATATATATGTATGTATGAATGTATATATATATGTATGTATAAATATATGTATGTATGAATGTATGTATGAATGTATATATATATGTATGTATAAATATATGTATGTATGAATGTATGTATGAATGTATATATATATGTATGTATAAATATATGTATGTATGAATGTATATATATATGTATGTATAGATATATATATATATGTATGTATAGATATATATATATATGTATGTATAGATATATGTATGTATGAATGTATATATATATATATATGAATGTATATATATATATATATGAATGTATATATATATATATATATATATATATGTATGTATATATATATATGTATGTATATATATATATGTATGTATATATATATATGTATGTATATATATATATGTATGTATATATATGTATGTATGAATGTATGTATATATATGTATGTATGTATGTATATGTATGTATGTATGTATGTATATATATATGTATGTATGAATGTATATATATATATATATATATGTATGTATATATATGTATGTATGTATGAATGTATATATATATATATATATATATGTGTGTGGGTGTGTAAGATACGAAGGGGGATCAAAACCGCCTCTCCCTAACACAAAACTCATGACCCTGGCGGCGGCACTGCTGGTGGTGATGGTGGTGGTGGTCGCGGCGGTGGCGGTGGTGGAAGGTAGCAGTGTGTGTGTGACTGAGTTTATGTGTGCGTGTGAATGAGGTTCTGGGTGTTTGTGTATGTGTAACTGTGTGTGTGTGTGTCTGTAACTGCTTTTCTATATGAGTGTGTGTGTAACTCTGTGTGTATGTATAAGTGCCTGTGTGTAAATGTGCGTGTATGTGTGTATGAGTGTGTATGTAACTCTGTGTGTATGTATAAGTGCCTGTGTGTAAATGTGCGTGTATGTGTGTATGAGTGTGTATGTAACTCTGTGTGTATGTATAAGTGCCTGTGTGTAAATGTGCGTGTGTGTTTGTATGAGTGTGTATGTAACTCTGTGTGTGTGTATGTATAAGTGCCTGTGTGTAAATGTGCGTGTGTGTGTATGAGTGTGTGTGTAACTCTGTGTGTATGTATAAGTGCCTGTGTGTAAATGTGCGTGTATGTGTGTATGAGTGTGTATGTAACTCTGTGTGTATGTATAAGTGCCTGTGTGTAAATGTGCGTGTATGTGTGTATGAGTGTGTATGTAACTCTGTGTGTATGTATAAGTGCCTGTGTGTAAATGTGCGTGTGTGTTTGTATGTGTGTGTACTTTATGCCCTCTTAAAACAAAGATCGACTTGACTTTTCTAATCTGCTAGATCGATAATATCAGAAACAGAGAAATCACTGGATTCGATGTTATCAATATAATCGATTCAAGACCCTAGATGGCAGCCCCAGCTTGGCCGCAGTCTAAGGAATAAAATAATAAATGAATATTCACACATGTAATCATGTGTGTGTTTTGTACATATGTATATATATATATATATATATATATATATATATATATATAAGAAAAGAGTCAGGACCCCGACGGCTGAGCTCCGGCTGTTTCGAAAGCTAGATCCGAAGGCTGTCGAAACGGCCAGAGCTCAGCTGTCGGGTCCTGACTCTCTTCCTATTACCCACACTACTACCCTAAGTATCGAGTACTCTGGTGCCTTATGGTCCACTTGGTTCCTTACCACCCTTTCTTTGTTATATATATATATATATATATATATATATATAGGAACGAGTAGGACCCCGGGGTCCTACTCGTTCCTATTACCCACTCTACTATCCTAAGTATTGAGTACTTTGGTGCGTTATGGTCCACCTGGTTCCTTACCACATTTCCTTCGTTATATATATATATATATATATATATATATATATATATAGTTTTAATATAGATGAGATTCTACAGGACTAGAACTGTTTCATTCATTTGAAATCATCAGGAATCGATTCCTGATGATTTCAAATGAATGAAACAGTTCTAGTCCTGTAGAATCTCATCTATATTAAAACTGTTATACTCTGCTATGTATTGAGTACCTTACTTACTGTGGTTACCTCCGATTCAACCCGGAATAACGTATATATATATATATATATATATATATCGTATTCTACATGGTTGTGGTGGGGCTGATAACGTTGTTAGAACTCAATGAGTCCTTGGAAAGATGGTTGCAGAGAAATTAGACGATATGACCAGTAGTTTGTGTAATAGGTGACCACCACTTAAGATTTCCTCGAAGAAGATCTGCCTAAGCTACAAAGTCATTTACATATATGTGTTTGTGTGTAGGACAATGAAAAAAAACATAAGTCAGAGGTATGAAGTTATTTAGTTCAACACTTTACGATCGTTTCAGACGGTCGATTGATCGCGGAAGATCGATGTATCGACGAGCATGGTAGTGGTTAGGTTATTCTTCGATCAACCGTCTTGTCTGTTAAGGATAAATATATATCAAATATATAAGAACCCTAGAGCAAATATATATATATATATATATATATTTAATTAATTAGAAAGTGAACTCATATATTTGTGTATATATATGTGTGCGTGTATATATATGTGTGTGTGTGTGTGTGTATATATATATTTGCACACACACACAATGTATAAACATAACAAAATAAATGTGCAAATATATATACACATACATATATATACACATATATGTGTGTATATATATACGCACACACATTTCTTTGTGTGTGTGTATATATATGTATACATATATGTATATATACATATCTGTATATATATATATATATATATACATATATGTATAAATATATATATACATATATATATATGTGTATATATATGTATATATATATGTATATATATTTGTATATATATTTGTATATATATATATGTATATATATTTGTATATACATATATATGTATATATATTTGTATATATATATATGTATATATATTTGTATATACATATATGTATATATATTTGTACATATATGTATATATATATATACATATATGTGTATATATATATATATATACATATATATATATATATAAAGCGTACTTCCTTTCTACTCAGACTATAATGAAACATTATATTTTTAATGTTAACAACAAGCACGCGTTCTGTCCGCCTCCACTCCCCCCCCCCCTCTCTCTCTCTCTCTCTCTCTATGTGTGCGCGTGTTTGTTTGTGTGTGTGCATACACTTATTCACATACATACATATATATATACACCTATATCATATATATGTAAATATACATATAGGAAAATGTTCCAGACCCCGGCGTCAGAGCTCAAGCCGTCTCGACGGCTATTTATATATATATATATATATATATGCACACATACACCTATGTGTGTATATATATATATATATATATATATATATATATATATATATATATATATGCATACATACACCTATGTATATATATATATATATATATGCATACATACACCTATGTATATATATATATATATATATATATATGCATACATACACCTATGTATATATATATGTATATATATATATATATATATATATGCATACATACACCTATGTATATATATATATATGTATATATATGCATACATACATACACCTATGTATATATATATATATATATGCATGCATACATACACCTATGTATATATATATATATATATATATATATATATATATATATATATATGCATACATACACCTATGTATGTAAACATAGGCGTATGTATGTCAGTGCCTATGATATTTTGGCTTAATGGTTCAGGATTGGTGGGGGTACGTCGCCCCTGGGGTAAGTCGCCCCTTGGTCATCCACCCCCCACCCTTATTGGGGAATTTATTTTATGTTTATAAATAGTTTATATTATATTTTCATTGTTAAATTGGTTTTGTTATTGTAAACCCCCCACTGCCGGTGTCTTTGTATTGTCCCCTATATGCCGGCCCTTGTGGCCAATAAAGGAAATCATTAAGGGTCGGACACCATACTTTGCAGCATAGTTACGGCCCTTTATGATCTGAGTTCAAATTCCGCCGAGGTTAGCTTTTCCTTTCATCGTTATGTGTGTCGATAAAATAAAGTACCAGTCAAATACTGGTGTCTATTTGACACCCCCCCCCCCCCCCAATATTGGTGGCCTTGTGTCTAAATTAGAAATCAATATTATTAATAGGCGGTGGATTGGCAGAATTGGTAGAGCCTCGGACAGACAACATGCTTTGCGGCATAGAGTTCTTTACGTTCTGAGTTCTGATCCCGTCGAGGGTAGCTTTGCCTTTCCTCCTTCCTGGGTCGATAGA
>OZ024761.1:30319057-30321557 GCA_964016885.1 Eledone cirrhosa
GAACAAAATATTGGGGTCGAAAAATCGATTTTGTGTGTGTATCTGTCTGTGTACAAATACTAAGCTCCTTTTAACTTTTGAAGTACTAGGCCTATTTGGCACGTGCTACTGAGGCGACCTCTCATTGGCTAGCCAATTAGCTGACATAAGCTGACATGCATTCAGAAATTACTAGCTAAGCCATAAACGACCTTGAACAATTCAAGCTGTCATTCATTTCCCGAGCAACGCCGGGTACATCTGCTAATATATATATATATATATACTAGCCATAAAAACGCTGGGCTTTATAATAACAAATATATAATTTAATAATTCCTTGTTTACACCATTCTATGTAAAGTAGCTTGAATCCTCGATTTTCCTCGACCCTCTTGTCTTTCGGTATTACGGTCGCCGTATTTCAGTTTACAATATATATCATTTGAATTAATTATAATAATTTATTTTATTCCTTGTTTTCATTAATCATCATGAATTATATATACCCACTAAATTTCGATGACTTTGTTCTATCTGACTATCTATCTATCGATCGATCGATCGATCGGTGGATAAATCTATCGATCTATCTATATTCGGGTTGCAGTCATAACTCTATCAACAACCCCGACAGCAACATCACCAACACAAATAACAACACTATCACCACCACTTCCAACACCAACAACAACTCTAATAACACCATCATCAAACCATTACCTCCAACAACACCAACACCAATAACAACAACACCACCACCAACAACAACACCACCACCAACAACAACACCAACAACAACAATACCAACATCACCATCGACACCACCAATACCAACAACACAAACATCTCAACCAACAACATCACCAAGAACACCAACACCACCAACAACATCAACACCGCCAAAACAACACCAACAACAACACAAACATCTCAACCAACAATATCAACACCAACAAGAACAACAACACTTCCAAATCAACACCACCAACAACAACAACCATCACTACCTACCAACACCAACAACAACTCTAATAACACCATCATCAAACCATTACCTCCAACAACACCAACAACAACACCACAACCACCACCACCAACAACAACACCACCAACAACAACAACACCACCACCACCACCACAACTACCAATAACAACACCACCACCAACCACACCACCACCATTAACAACACCACCACCATTAACAACACCACCACCACCACCAACACCACAACCATCACCACCTAACACCAGCAACATCAACACTACAGCCACTACCACCACCAACACCATAACCACCACCAATAACACCACCACTACCAACAACACCAACACCACAACCACCACCAACAACACCACCACAACCACCACCACCTAACACCACCAACACCACAACCACAACCACAACCACCACCACCACCACCAACACCACCAACACCAACACCACAACCACCACCAACAACACCACCACAACCACCACCACCTAACACCACCAACACCACAACCACAACCACAACCACCACCACCACCAACACCACCAACACCAACACCACAACCACCACCAACAACACCACCACAACCACCACCACCTAATACCACCAACACCACAACCACAACCACCACCACCAACAACACCACCACCAACAACACCACTACAACCACCACCACCTAATACCACCAACACCACAACCACCACCACCAACAACACCACCACCAACAACACCACCACAACCACCACCACCACCACCACCACCACCAACACAACCACCACCAACACCACAACCATCATCACCACCACCTCCACCACCAACACCACCACCACCAACACCACCACCACCACCACCACCAACACCACAACCACCACCACCACAACCATCACCACCACCACCACCACCACCACCACCACCAACAGTGAAGTATTTGGAGCAACCTTGAAGAGGAAGATAGCGGCAGTTATTTTGAGTTTAATGAATGACTTGGAAATCGGCAGTATGTCGGTTATCACACAACACTTTCGATTCTCTCTCTCTGTCTCTGTCTGTCTCTCTCTCTGTCTATCTGTCTCTCTCTCTGTCTATCTGTCTGTGTGTGTGTGTGTGTGTGTGCACACACGCACATACATATATATACACACATACATACTCACATATCTATATATATATATATACAAAATATACACACACATATATATATACAAAACATACACACACACATATATATACAAAATACACGCACACACACACACACACAAAATACACACACACACACACACACATATATATATATATATATATATATATATATATATATATATATATATATATACAAAATATACATATATATATATACAAAATATACATAGATATATACAACATATATATACGTATATAGACACATATACAACATATATATATATATACATAAATATATATATACACACAATATACATAAATATATATATATACATATATATCTAAACATATATAAACAACATATATATATATATGTAGAAGTTCTATTT
>OZ024761.1:30326557-30329057 GCA_964016885.1 Eledone cirrhosa
AGAACTTCAAGATTCTCAAAGAACGTCTTCAGTTTCATAAACCATTTAAACGAATGAATATTAACTCATTATACGATAGGATAGACCGTCTGTTTATTTGTGTTTCGTGTGTATGTGTGTGTTTGTGTGTGTCTGTTTGTGTTCCGTGTGTGTTTGTGTTTTATGTGTGCCTGTATCTGTGTGTCTGTGTTCCGTGTGTCTGTGTTTGTGTTTTATGCGTGCCTGTCTGTGTCTGTGTAGGTGTGTCTGTGTTTGTGTGTGCCAGTATCTGTGTAGGTCTAAGTCTGTGTCTGTGTGTGTGTAGGTGTGTCTGTGTATGAGTTTGGGCCTGTGTGTGTCTGTGTATGAATGTTGGCCTGTGTGTGTGTAGGTGTGTGTTTCGCGTGTCTGTGTATGTGTGTCTGCCAATTATACACACGCACATACATACACATACGCACACAAATATATAAATATATTCTCTTCCAGCCTTCCAACATCCGCACCCCATCCCCCCCCCCCCCTTCTCCCCCTCTCCCCCTTTCTCCCCCTCTCTCTCCCCCTCTCTCCCCCTCTCTGTCTCGATTCCTTTCATTTCTCCCACAAACGTGAGACTTTTAAAAAAATATTTCTCCGTGCATATCTTCTTTTTAAACCTTGAACTATATATATAATACACACACACACACACACACACACACACGTGTGTGTGTGTATACATATACATATATACAATAAATGCAGGATGTACATTTAAGACCATCTCACTTAAATATATATACATATGCCATAAACAAGATGCATATATATATATATATATATATATATATATATATTCATTAGTTAAGCAAAACAAGACCACAAATTTCACAAGGAAGACATTATTAAAAGATTGTCAACATAGTTTTAGTTTGATGTAAGGAATGTAGAGAATAATAATATTAATAATAATAATGTCCGTTTACAATTGTTTCGCTACTCCATATAATGTTTCTGGATCAAATGATTATAGATAATTATTGATCTGGTTCAGTTGAAAATAATTAACTTATGTACAATTAGAGCAGCTCATTGGAACTTCAAAAGGAAGATAAATTAAAATAAGGAAAGAATGTTACATGAATGTAATGTTCCATATATTGGTATTTCACTATGGCGTCCTGGGTATATCTATTGTCTGCCATAGTCGAGCAATATTCTTCTGTCGAGGCTGCATTGTGTGAGATCTGCCTATGGGTAACAAGATGGCCGCCAATGGACATATTTACCTTACTAATTAGAGGGTGGTTTCAGGGGAAGTAACTCCTCGAGGAATTAGAAATTGTGGGTAGTTTATAGTTAAGAAGTGCTAATTTTTAGTTAAGAAGTGCTAATTTTTTAACTATAAACTACCCACAATTTCTAATTTCTCGAGGAGTTACTTCCCCTGAAACCACCCTCTAATTAGTAAGGTAAATATATCCATTGGCGGCCATCTTGTTACCCATAGCCAGATCTCACACAATGCAGCCTCGACAGAAGAATACTGCTCGACTATGGCAGACAATAGATATACCCAGGACGCCATAGTGAAATACCAATATATGGAACATTACATTCATGTAACATTCTTTCCTTATTTTAATTTATCTTCCTTTTGAAGTTCCAATGAGCTGCTCTAATTGTACCTAAGTTAATTATTTTCAACTGAACCAGATCAATAATTATCTATAATCATTTGATCCAGAAACATTATATGGAGTAGCGAAACAATTGGAAACGGACATTATTATTATTAATATTATTATTATTATTCTCTACATTCCTTACATCAAACTAAAACTATGTTGACAATCTTTTAATAATGTCTTCCTTGTGAAATTTGTGGTCTTGTTTTGCTTAACTAATGAATATTTCCAGCTCTGTGCTCCTAACCTCTGCATGAACCCAGCCACCTAGCTGCCTTCCACTGCATATTGCACATTGAGCACATGCCTTTACGCTTTGGCTTCTAACTAATTCACCAATTTCTCTTCTCCTTTCTTATCTCCTTTCCTATCTCCATCTCTCTCTTTAAGATTGGTTACTCTTGAACTGTTTGTATATATATATATATATATATATATATATTCAATGATATTAAATAAATGGAAACTATATTTATAAAACCATATTTATTTTATTATATATATTTCAAGAGTACCAAGACAATATTGGTACGCTTTCATCAGATAAAATACAAAGTTTGTTTTATAAATAGAGACATACCCATGAAAATCATACCTTATCGGTTGTGAATTTCCAACCAATAAGGTATGATTTTCATGGGTACGTCTCAATTTATAAAACAAACTTCGTATTTTATCTGATGAAAGCGTACCAATGTTGTCTTGGTACCCTTGAAATATATATAATAAAATAAATATGGTTTTATAAATATAGTTTCCATTTATTTAATATCATTGAATATTTACTCCAGTTAACTGTTGAGTGCTCTAAATCAGTTATACACATTTATATTTGTCGGACTTCCAACAAATTA
>OZ024761.1:30340953-30345953 GCA_964016885.1 Eledone cirrhosa
CCCTCGATATCCCCCCTCTCTCTCGCTATCCCCCCTCTCTTTCGCTATCCCCCCTCTCTCTCACTATCCTCCCTCTCTCTCTCTCTCCCGTTAATGAGTTAGTGAATTAATAAGTATTTCTCACATTGGCAGACGATCACATATTTGTAAGGTTGTTGATGGTGATGGTGCAGATAGATGATGATGATGGTGGCGTTTGTTGATACTTTTCTTGCTGTAGTCGCTGCTATTTTTGTTGTTGCAGTTGCAGTCGTTTTTGTTTTTGTTGTTGTTGTTAAGCCATAAGTCATTTTTGAGCCAGCGATTCTGAGATCAAAGAAATTCTGTCTTTCTTAAGATAAGACATTACATCACAGAAACTGCAGAGTTCAATAGATCAACAAATACCCCTTCCGCAATCATGAGGCCCGGGTTCATTTCTATTACGGAGCCTCTTGAGAAATTGAAAAATGATGAAAATCATTTGAACGTGGGTTCGATCCTACTGCGTCGCTATTTTACGGATTACTATATATATAGAGAGAGAGATGTATATATATGTGTGTGTGTGTGTGTGTGTGTGTGTGTGTTATGAAGTTAACTTGTGGTTACTAACGGCAGCACTGGTCGAAGAACTGTTACGTGTCGATTAAGAGTCGGGATCCGATCGCCTGATCAAACCCGAGCTGATCGATATAGAAACAATTGTAATATGCAATAAATTTTCACAAAAAGCTGCAATTCTTATTCTCTCCCTCACATATATATGTGTGTGTGTGTGTGTGTGTGTGTGTGTGTGTGTGTGTGTGTGTGTCAGGATGGAATCAGTTTGAAAGTGGTTAGACTATTTCTCAAAAGAGTACTCGATACTTGGCGTAGTAGGGTATAGTTATATTATATTATAAAGCGTCGGGACACGATGGTTGAGTCCTTGCCGTTTCAACAACTATGTTGAAACGGCAAGAGCTCAGCCGTCAGGTCCCGACTCTTTATAATATATATATATACATATATATATATATATACTAGCAGTGGTATCCGGCGTTGCACGGGATAAGGTATTTTGGAAAGCGGGCCGCCAACAGACCTAATCGTGGAAAAACTGCATGCCTGGACAATATGTAAAGAAAATAAACCGAATACTCTGATGGCTGGATAATCTTTAAGATTTTTCTCGATGAAGCAGGAAAAAAGCAGGTTTTCACCTAATGCGGGCCCTAGGGGATCAAGAAAATGATTTTTTTTTATGTGCATAATATGCCTTGAAATTTCGGAAAGATCGACTAGACGTAACGCCTCAAAAAAGCCCTAAAAAGCTGAAAAAAATGAAGTTTTTCACCTAATGTGGGCTTTAGGCCATAAAAAAGTTGGATTTTCTTTGCTCATGGTATGAAGAAGAGACTGACTAATACATAGTTACAATTTCAAGGAAATCAGTCTGACGTAACGACTCAAAAAACCCCTAAAAACCTGAAAAAAACGCAGTTTTTCACCTAATGCGGGTCCTAAGGATAAAAAAGTTGAATTTTTATGTGCATAACACTCCCTGAAACATCAGTAATACACATGTAAAGTTTGAAAAGAATCGGTTCGGTACTTCTCGAGTTTTAGGGATTCAAAATCACACACACACACACACACACGCACACGCACACGCACACGCACACACACACACACACACACACATGATAAGATGCACAGCGGGTATATTAATGAAAGTTCAGGATCTACCGCAAGCTTGGCTGTTTCAACTTGTTACCTCGTCGAAGAGGTAACTACTCTATATCTATCTCTCTATCTATCTATCTATTTATCGCATTCTCTAAGACAACACGGGTGTAAAATCTTGATAAGACTGCAATTACCCGGAAACACGCTGTCTCGGTATTTTTATTCACAATATTATATAATCACTACCAGACTATGCAAAGGTAGTAATAATAATAAATGTGATGACTAAAATCCAAAGAGGGCTCGATAAGGATAAATATATTTCAGAAGATCCCGTTAAGCGTGAAAGCAGCCATTCTTTGCTTAAACTTTAATCTGTTATTTTAATAAATTAATACATATACATATATATATATATATATATATATATATATGAAAAATATGGGGAGAAGAATACTGCATGGTTGCACATGGATAACATGTTATAAAATGAGTCCCTCATCAGTGATTTGCCAACGGTCATTGGTATTTCATATATATATATATAGAGAGAGAGAGAGAGAGAAAGAGGAATTTATTGAACTCTTCCAAACTTAAAGGTTTTTTTAGGAACTTTCATTGGTTTTATAGGTTTTGCCGTCTGAAGAGCTCAAGCTATCAAAACTAATAGTCGTCACTGAAATATGTATAATGGAGTTTTAAATAAACCTGAATCAACTCAATATGGTCTCCGATCTCTTATGTATATATATATATATATATATATATATATATATATATATATATATATAACGAAGGAAATGTGGTAAGGAACCAGGTGGACCATAACGCACCAAAGTACTCAATACTTGAGGTAGTAGAGTGGGTAATAGGAACCAGTAAGACCCCGACAGCTGAGCTCAGAATCGGAGTCCAGAATTAGCCGTCGAAACGGCTTGAGCTCAGCTGTCGGGGTCTTACTGGTTCCCATATATATATATATATATATATATATATGTGTGTGTGTGTTGTGTAATATGTATAACTCTCTCTCTACATACATACTTATATATGTGTGTGTGTAGGCCGAACAGGGGTTTAAAATCTTGATAAAAAGGCGATAACCAGTGGAAACTAGTCAGGCTATTTTCGGTTCCTCGTGCAGAAAGATTCCTGTGGTTTTTGAAATCTCAAGAACTATTTATAGAGTCTGGATACATGTATGTTTGTTATCAAACGTACCTGTGGAAAAAAAATTACCATTTTATCCACATACTTACGATGTCTGAGCATTCTAGTTAATATATATATATATATGTGTTTTTGTTTGTGCGCGTGTGTGTGCGTGTATGTATTTATA
The DNA here is from genome assembly GCA_964016885.1 of Eledone cirrhosa. Lineage (NCBI taxonomy): Eukaryota > Metazoa > Mollusca > Cephalopoda > Octopoda > Eledonidae > Eledone > Eledone cirrhosa. The sequence continues at coordinate 30,343,943 of OZ024761.1, forward strand.
CATAAATGTATATATATATATATATATATATATGTATGTAAATATGTATGTATGTATATATAAGTATGTAAGTGTATATATGTATATATATATATATGTGTGTATGTGTATATATGTATATATGTATGTATATGTGTGTATGTATATGTGTGTATATATATGTGTGTGTGTATATATGTGTGTATGTATATATATATATATATATATATATATATATATGCATATATGTATATGTATTTATATATGTACATATGTATGTATATGTATATATATATGTGTGTGTGTGTGTGTGTGTTCACCTATGAAGACAATGACTATGTATATATATATATATATATATATATATATATATATATATGTGTGTGAGTAGATATATATATTTATGTATACGTGTATATCTCTAAACACACAAGCACTACGAAAACAATGAAATATATGTATATATATATACACACACACACACACACACACACACACACACACACACACACACACACACACACACACACACACACACACACACACACACACACACATATATCAGTATCCACAAGGCAGAGAATTATGTAGGCAATTTAGCTTATCTCTACCCTATAGACTCGCAAGTGTGTCTTTAAAACACTTATAGCAGCACACTTATCGGGGTTCACATATTTAGTGAATATATTGTTGTTGTTGCTGTTGTTACTGTTGCTGCTATTGTTGTTGCTGTTACTGTTGTTGTTGCTGCTATTGTTGTTGTTGTTGCTGCTATTGTTGATGCTGCTGCTGCTGTTGTTGTTGCTGTACTGTTGTTCGTTGGGAAAGGTTACATAGAGAAAGGAACCACGAAGAATCTTATTAAAAACCAGCTTCGCAACAGCTGACACTCTTAGACAGACACATATATACCTATGTGTGTGTGTGTGTGTGTGTGTGTGTGTGGGCGTGTGTATAGACATACACACATATTTATATATGTGTGAGTGTATATATATATATATATATATATATATAAACGTATATATACTCACATGTGTATATATATATGTGTGTGTGTATAAATATATATATAAACGTATATATACACACATGTATATATATATGTGTGTGTGTGTATCTGTGTGTGTGTGTATGTCTGCGTGCATGTCTGCATGCATGTCTGCATGTGCCCCAGCATGGCCTCAGCCGGATGACTGTTGCAGATTTGGTATATTTGCAAATATAGAGGATTAACCATGAGCTCTTCGTATTCGGCTTAGTAGTGATTATATATGTGTGTGTGTGTGTGTGTGTGTGTGTGTGTGTAGCTGTTTCTACTTTTGGCACATGGCCAGCAATTACCCCAGTGCATTACTGGTGCTACGTTTTATTGACCCCGTAAGGGTGAAAAAAAAAGTTAACCTCACCGAGATTTGAACTCACAGCGTAAAGGGCTATAACTCTATGCTGCAAAGCACGGTGTCTGATGCTCTGCCAATATTGGCAATCGATCACCATATATATATATATATATATATATATATATATATGGTGGTCGATTGCCAGTATTGGTATATATATATATATATTTATATATATATAGTTATACTTTGGGAGGGTCATGTTGCCAATAAGAAACACACGCACCAGTTGCTTTCACTCCAATTTATTATAAGTTAAATTTATAAATTTAAGAATTTATAAATTTCCGGTTGGTTGGTTGGTTCCACAACCGGACGGTTGTTCATATATTGTCAAAGTTCTTTCGTCACACATTCTGTGGCCTCTTCAGTGACTGGGGATTCTTTTCTTTGTTTTTGTGCCTCTCCTTTGTTCTGTCCTACGCCATCTTGTTTTTTTCTTGTGTATATATATATATATATATAATATATATATATATATATATATATAGGAAAATGTTCTGGACCAGAAATAGCCGTCGAAACGGCTTGAGCTCTGCCGTCGGGGTCAAACATTTTCCTATTACCCACTCTACTACCCTAAGTATTGAGTACTCTGGTGCGTTATGTCCATCTGGTTCCTTACCACA
>OZ024761.1:30365953-30368453 GCA_964016885.1 Eledone cirrhosa
CCAACATCACCATCACCACCACCAACATCACCACCACCACCACCATCACCACCACCAACATCACCACCACCACCACCACCACTCCCTCCAACATCACCACCACCACCAACATCACCACCACCACCACCACTCCCTCCAACATCACCAACATCACCAACACTACCACCAACATCACCATTACTACCACTACCATCACGACGACCACCACCACCACCACCACCATCACCACCACCATCACCACCACCAACATGACCACCACCACCACCACCATCACCACCACCAACATCACCACCACCACCACCACTACCTCCAACATCACCACCACCAACATCACCAACACTACCACCAACATCACCACCACTACCACCACCACCACCACCACCACCATCACCTCCACTACCACCACCACCACCACTACTACCAACATCACCACCACCACCATCACTACCACCAACACCACCACTACCTACAACATCATCAGCACCAACGAGATATGCTACGTTCTTTCTGATGAATATTTCATAGAAAGTATTTGACCTTGGACAGGTCACCTGTAACGAAGAGTAACACTGCATTTGTTATAAGTCTGTTAGAAGACTGTACATACTCATTGCTGCATCTGTTCCTCTATATAGGCACAGAGGGATATTCACACACACACACACACACGCACACACACACGCGCACGCACGCACGCACGCACGCACGCGCGTATATATGTATGTTTATATGTATGTATTTATATATATATATATATATATATATATATATATATATATATCCTTACCCTTTCTAGCAGTCTCTCTCTCTGTTAGCCTCTTCCTCACCTCACCCTTCACTCACTCATTCTCTGTCACTACCTCTCCTCCTCCTCCTCTTTCTTCCCGTTTGACCTGTGAGTAACTCTTTTCTCTCACATTCTCGGCCAAGCTGGTCGGAATTTTTTCTCTCTCGTCTACGATTTCACAGAACTTATGTTTACCGAATTCGCAGACCAGACCCCTTCTTCCTCCCGTTAGACCTGTGCGAAATTCCTTCCTTGCTCACATTTCAACCAGGTTTGATGGTCTTTATTCTCTCGTTCACGATTTCACCGAACTTAAATTCATAGAAATCTGGGACTTGTCTCCTCCTTCCTCACTTTCTGTTGCCTCACCATTTTGTTTGTTTACCCTCGCGTCCCCTTTATTTACGTGTCCCAACGACTTTTTTTAGCTGTTGCTAGCACCAACCGGAGGTATATGGTCTTTAAAGCGATGAAATACCTATGATAGTTGGAAGATCACTGATGAAGGACAAACTTTCTTCATATATATATATATATATATATACAATATATTAATAAATGGAAACTATATTTATAAAACGATAATTATTTTATTATATATATTTCAAGGGCGACCAAGGTAAATTATGGTGCGCTTTCATCAGATAAAATACAGATTTGTTTCATAAATAAATACTGACATACCCGGAAAAAAAGACAACCTCAACGGTTGAAATTCGCAGAGGTTATATTTAATTTGTTGGGATTCAACAAGCTTAAAAAAATTTTTTTTTAATTTTTAAGCTTGTTGAATCACAACAAATTAAATATAAACTCTACACATATATATATATATATATACAAGTGGAAGCTTAGTAAAATCGAAGCTTTTATATATAGGAAAATGTGTGAAATCCTTGGTACAGTTAGGTATATTTGAAAAAAGGAAAATAATGACTTCACTAGTAGTGCTAAACAGTTTGATTTAATTTTATAATATTATAATATTATGAGTTGGAGATCTAGTAAGTTCTTTGTTAACTTCGGGAGGAAGATTTTTAAAGATTCCTAGTTAACTTTCCTGGAGAACTTTCTCGCATTCGTCGATATAATAAATAATTGTTTCTACTTTTTGGCACAAGGCCAGCAATTATCCAGTGCATTACTGGTACTTTATTTTATCGACCCCGTAAGGATGAAAGGCAAAGTTAACCTCGGCGGGATTTGAACTCAAAATGGCAAGGGCCGTAACTCTATGCGTCAAAGCATGGCGTCCGACCCTCTACCGATACTGCCAAAATAAATAATATATTATAATTATATATATATATACATTTATATATATATATACATACATTTATATGTGTGTGTGTGTGTGTGTGTGTAAAAGGTAAACAGAAATAACAACACAATCGGTACAGTATATGGAAAGAATATATTAGGTTAACACTTGAAATAACAGAAAGAGGGTCTTAATGTTTCGGACGTTGTTTTCTCGGTCCAATTTGACGAAAGTCGATCAACTGTCTATAGTGTGTAGAGATTTAGTTTCTAACTGGGAGTTCGAAGTTTACAACCACATTATAGCCAGTAATGGGTGAGCATTATCGTGACCCCAACACTAGACAGGTTATTGTGCTCTTGACATAACATATTTTTTGGCATGGTTTCTACAGCTTGATGTCCATCTGTTACCAGAACATCTTACAGGATGTACTGTATAAATTCTTCGTG
>OZ024761.1:30375953-30383453 GCA_964016885.1 Eledone cirrhosa
ATTAGTCAGCCTACTGGCCACACTGAGCTAAAACACACCTGAGGTTATAACACACCTGAGTTAATATTCTTTATTTAATCAATCTACAGGCCATACTGAGCTTAAACACACCTGAGGTTATAACACACCTGAGTTAATATTCTTTATTTAATTAATCTACTGGTCACACTGAGGTAAACACATTGAGGTTATAACACACCTGAGTTAATATTCTTTATTTAATTAATGTACTGGCCACACTGAGGTAAAACACGCTGGAGGTTAAAACACACCTTAATTTATAACACACCTGATTTAAAACACACCTGACGTTATATTCCTTAATTAGTCAATCTACTGGCCACACTAAGGTAAAACACACTTGAGGTAATATTCTTTAATTAGTCAAGCTATTGGCCACACTGAAGTTAAAACACACCTTAGGTTATAACACACCTGAGTTAAAATACACCTGAGGTAATATTCCTTAATTAGTCAAACTACTGGTCACAATGAGGTTAAACACACCTGAGGTAATATTCCTTAATTAGTCAAACTACTGGTCACACTGTGGTTAAACACACCTGAGGTAATATTCATTAATTAGTCAAGCTATTGGTCACACTGAGGTTAAACACACCTGATATATTTCTTGTTCCATATGGGGTTCTAAGATAGATACAGGTGTTAGTTTTTCGAGGGTTTAGAACAGGTACACTGTATACCTGTGTGTGGTGGGAAAGAGTGATATAGAGAGAGGGGGAGAGAAAGAGAGAGATATAGAGAGGGTGTGAGATATATAGGGAGGGGGTGAGATAGAGAGAGGGGTGAAAGAGAGAGAGAGATATATGTAGAGAAAGTGTGAAATAGAGAGAGATATATAGAGAGGAGGTGAAATAGAGAGAGAGATATAGAGAGGGGATGAGATAGAGAGAAAGGAAACCGAGACAGAGAGAGACGAGAGAGAGAGAAAGAGGTGTGAGGGGAGTGGCAATACAGAACAGTGAGGGAATTGAATGTGGGTGAGAATGAAAGAAAGAGTAAGGGAGTATGACGAAATAGGAGGAAAGACTAGAGAGATAGATGAGAGGGGGGCAGAAAATGGGTGGAGCAGTGAAACAGAGAAATATCCGAACTTGCTGAAGGTCACAATTGACGTCTGGTGGTGGTGGTAGTGGGAGGGGGTAGTGGTGATGGTGGTGTGGGGGGGTGATAGTAGTGGGGGTAGTGTTGGTGATAGTGTTATTGTTATTGTTGTTTTTGTTAGTGGTGGTAGTGGTGTTGATGGTGGTGGAGGGGGTGGTGATGATGATGCTGGTGGTGGTGATGATGGGGTGGTGGGAATGGTGGTGGTGGTGTTGATGGTGGTGGTGATGGTGGTGGTGGGGGTGGGGTGATGATGATGCTGGTGTTGGTGGTGGTGGTGGGAATGGTGGTTGTGGTGGTGGTGATGATGGTGGTGATGTTGATGGTGGTGGTGGGAATGGTGGTTGTGGTGGTGGTGTTGGTGGTGGTGTTGGTGGGGGTGATGATGATGCTGGTGGTGGTGGTTGTGGTGGTGGTGTTGGTGGTGGTGTTGGTGGGGGTGATGATGATGCTGGTGGTGGTGGTTGTGGTGGTGGTTGTGATGATGGGGTAGTGATGATGATGGTGGTGGTGGGAATGGTGGTTGTGGTGGTGGTGATGATGATGATGGTGGTGATGGTGGTGGTGTTGTTATTGGTATGTTTGTTATTGGTGGTGGTAGTGTTGTTGTTGTTGTTGTCGGTGGTGAAGGTAGCTATGTTGTTGTCCGGGGGGGGGGGGTTATTGTCGGTGGTGGTGGTGGTGGTAGTGGTCGTCTTAATGTTGATGCTGTTGTTGTTGGTAGTGGTGATGATGGCGATGGCGTTGTTGTTGTTGTTGTTGTTGTTGTTGCCGGTGGTGGAAGTGGCATTGTTGTTGTTAGTGATGGTGGTGGTGTTGGTGGAGAAGGAGGATTGTATCTATTGTTTAAGGTGACTGAATCGACCCCTAAATAATATATATGTACATGTATGTATGTGTGTATATATACATATGTGTGTGTGTGTGTACATGTATGTATATATATGTGTACATATATGTATTTACATGTGTGTGTGTGTGTGTGTACCAAACAGCCGAAGTATAAGATAAGTTATATCTGTATATTCAGCGTGTTTACACGTCTATATACTAAAAATGTATACATTTATATACACATTTACGTAATATACGTTACCTCTATTCCATATATATATATATCGATATACCGGGATTCCTGATGATTTCTAAAGAATGAAACAGTTCTAGTCCTGTAGAATCTCATCTATATTAAAACTATATATATATATATATATATATATATATATATATATATATATATATATATATATAAGAGAGACAGTTTTATTCGTACATCCTCATTTTATTGCCTAATTCATTATACGTATTTCAAAGATGCAAAGGTAATTATATGATAATCACTTTGCCCGTTTTCGGCAGATATTTGATAAACCAACTTTCATCAACTGAATAATATTACTTGGTCGCTTGTTTTGGCTGTGTGGGTGATATGTTTAACCATCATCTCAGTGTGTTTGGCCCTTAACGTATGTTGTAGCTCTGATTCACATGAATCATCGAGCGCTTGCCACACATATCGGATGTTGATTTTCGTTAATTCCTGTGCTGAAATACGATTCTCGCTAATTTATATTTATATATATATATATATATATAGACAGTTCTTGAGTAAACCAATCTTAAATAGAGAGATAGGAGAGGAGAGATTGGTGAAGGTATTAGAAGCCAAACGCCTAAAGGCATGTGCTCAATGTGCAATATGCAGTGGAAAGCAGCTAGAAAACTGGGTTCATGCGGAGGTTAGGTGCACAGAGCTGGAAATATTCATTATTTAAGCAAATCAAGACCACAAAACTCACATAGAAGACGTTAGTTAAAGAGTGTCAACATTAATTGCAGTTTAATGTAAGGAATACAGAGTGTCAACATTAATTGCAGTTTAATGTAAGGAATACAGAGTGTCAACATTAATTGCAGTTTAATGTAAAGAATACAGAGTGTCAACATTAATTGCAGTTTAATGTAAGGAATACAGAGTGTCAACATTAATTGCAGTTTAATGTAAGGAATACAGAGTGTCAACATTAATTGCAGTTTAATGTAAAGAATAATAATGTCAGTTTACAATTGTTTCACTATTCCATATAATGTTTCTGGATCAATCGATTATGAGATCGTTATTGATCTTGTTCAGAGAAAGATAAGTAACTTAAATTACATTATGGAGCAGATCTTCAGAACTTCAGATGAGATAATGAAAATATTAATATAAATAAAATTGAAATGATCAACCCTTTATATATATATGTATATATATATACACATATATTCAGACACACATATTTATATATATATATACATACATACATACACACACACATGCGTGAGCTAAAGTGTCTTGCTGAAGGACACAACGTGAATAAAGATTCTTGCTAAAAAATGCAACGCACCGCTGGGATTTGAACTGACGATCTTACGGTCATAAACCAAACCAAACACTTTAACTACTTAACCACGTACCTTCACAAACGTTAGATAGAGACCTTTCCAAGATTTTAGGGCTTGCACTAGTCTAGGTTTATATAAACCCTCCTTGTTCCTTAGTAATATTTTTCTTTATATATTTTTTTTTATATATTGTTGGTCTTCAAAATTTAAATTTGTGTTTCCTATTAAACAATGCTTCAAGTAAGCTACAAACCTCTGGTATCCTTGTTTATTAACCCTTACACTAAACACAAAGAAAACACTCATACACGTCATCGCCTCCATCTCTCTTGCCCTCTCCATCTCTCACATGTACACCATGTACGAACACAGAGGAGCCGAACTCCCACTGTCATCGCCTCCATCTCTCTCACCCTCCTCATCGCTCACATGTACACCAGCTACGAACTCAGAGGAGCCGAACTCCGACTGTCGCCTTCTCCATCTCTCTCATGTGCACCAGGTACGAACACAGAGGAGCCGAACTCCCACTGTCATCGCCTCCATCTCTCTCACCCTCCTCATCGCTCTCATGTGCACCAGGTACGAACACAGAGGAGCCGAACTCCCACTGTCGCCTTCTCCATCTCTCTCATGTGCACCAGGTACGAACACAGAGGAGCCGAACTCCCACTGTCATCGCCTCCATCTCTCTCACCCTCCTCATCGCTCTCATGTGCACCAGGTACGAACACAGAGGAGCCGAACTCCCACTGTCGCCTTCTCCATCTCTCTCATGTGCACCAGGTACGAACACAGAGGAGCCGAACTCCCACTGTCATCGCCTCCATCTCTCTCACCCTCCTCATCGCTCACATGTGCACCAGGTACGAACACAGAGGAGCCGAACTCCCACTGTCATCGCCTCCATCTCTCTCACCCTCCTCATCGCTCACATGTGCACCAGGTACGAACACAGAGGAGTCGAACTCCCACTGTCGCCTTCTCCATCTCTCTCATGTACACCAGGTACGAACACAGAGGAGCCGAACTCCCACTGTCGCCTTCTCCATCTCTCTCATGTACACCAGGTACGAACACAGAGGAGCCGAACTCCCACTGTCGCCTTCTCCATCTCTCTCATGTACACCAGGTACGAACACAGAGGAGCCGAACTCCCACTGTCGCCTTCTCCATCTCTCTCATGTACACCAGGTACGAACACAGAGGAGCCGAACTCCCACTGTCGCCTTCTCCATCTCTCTCATGTACACCAGGTACGAACACAGAGGAGCCGAACTCCCACTGTCGCCTTCTCCATCTCTCTCATGTACACCAGGTACGAACACAGAGGAGCCGAACTCCCACTGTCGCCTTCTCCATCTCTCTCATGTGCACCAGGTACGAACTCAGAGGAGCCGAACTCCCACTGTCATCGCCTCCATCTCTCTCATGTGCACCAGGTACGAACACAGAGGAGCCGAACTCCCACTGTCATCGCCTCCATCTCTCTCATCCTCACCAAGTACGAACAGAGAGGAGCCGAACTCCCACTGTCGCCTTCTCCATCTCTCTCATGTGCACCAGGTACGAACAAAGAGGAGCCGAACTCCCACTGTCATCGCCTCCATCTCTCTCGCCTTCTCCATCTCTCACTATTATGAGCAAACAGAGGGCGGTGGATTAGCAGTATCGGTAGAGGGTCGGACGCCAAGTTTTGCAGCATAGAGTTACGGCCCTTTATGATCTGTGTTCAAATCTCGCCGAGGTTAACTTTGCCTTTCATCCTTACGGGATCGATAAAATAAAGTACCAGTCACGCACTGGGGCCGATTTAATCGACTTTCCCCTCCCCTAAAATTGATGGCCTTCTGCCTATATAAGAAACCATTATTATGGGCAAACAGGGTCCTACGCGTTCTTTGTTTTATTACCTCTCGTCTTTTTTATCTTGTTTGTTTGTTTTCTGATCAAGCACTGTATTGATTAGTCTATCTTTCGTTCCTGTTCCTCACCCTGGTAAAGCAATCATGTCATATAAGGACGGTCTGGGGATTTTGCCAAAAACCTCTTCTCTTTACAATGGATTGCTCCACCCCAAACTTTCTATATCTTTCATTAACGACATTTCCTTCTCTTCGGTGGTGGTGGTGGTGCTGATGTCGGTGGTGTTGGTGGTGGTAGTGTCGGCGGTGGTGGTGGTGGTGGGAGTTGTGGTGGTGTCGGTGGTGGTGGTGGTGCTAGTGTCGGTGGTGGTGGTGGTGGTGGTGGTGGTGGTGGTGGTGGGAGTTGTGGTGGTGGTGGTGGTGCTAGTGTCGGTGGTGTCGGTGGTGTGTCAGTGGTGGTGGTTGTGATAGTTTTTTGGTAGTGGTATTGTTTTTGTTGTTGGTGGTGGTAGTGGTGTTGGTGTAGGTGGTGGTTGTGGCAATGGTGCTGGTTGTGTCAGTGATGGTGGTGGTGGTGGTGGTGGTGATGGCTGTGGTAGTGGTGTTGTTGCTGTTGATGGTGTTGGTGGTGGTAGTGGCAGTGTAGGTGGTGGTTGTGGCAGTGATTGTGGTGGTTGTGATTATGACAGTGATGCTGGTGGTGGTAGTGTTGTTGGTGTAGGTTGTGGCAGTGATGATGGTGGTGGTGGTAGTGGTGCTGGTTGTGTCAATGATGGTGCTGGAGATGGTGGTGGTTGCGAAAAATGTTCTCTTTTTTTTTGGTGGCTGTGGAGGCAGAACTGCTGTTAGTAGCAGGTCCATTAAACTAATCGTCTCTTTGCTGTTTCGTTTGGCACACACTACAGTCCTAGTTCTTGTGATGGAAAATATGTCAGTTAATAACTGTTTCTACTCTAGGCACAAGGCCAGCAATTACCCAGTGCATTACTCGTACTTTATATTATCGACCCCGTAAGGATGAAAGGCAAAGTAAACCTCGGCGGGATTTGAACTCAGACCGTAAAAGGACGTAACTATGCTGGAAAGCATGGCGTCCGACTCTCTACCGATACTGCCAATCCACCTGAGGAGGTGTTGTTGTTGTCATACGGCCCTGTGGCATTGCCAGATCAGGGACCTTTTGTATTGACACCGTGTCCGTAGAACCACCTTCACACACACTCTCTCTCTTTCTCTCTCTCTTTCTCTCTCTCTCTCTCTCTTTCTCTCTCTCTCTCTCTCTCTCTCTCTTTCTCTCTCTCTCTCTCTCTCTCTCTCTCTCTCACACACACACCACCTAATCTTCTGTGACTGAAAGTCCTCCAAAATAGACGTTAATTTTTTTTTAATGCTGGAGTTTATTCGATTAAATCAATTTCCAGTATATATTCTTTTTGTGATATAAAATATTTGCTAAATTTATTCAAAAGAAAAAAAACAAACCTTATTTAGTAAGAAAAAAAAAGTGGGGAGAAACAAAAGGAAAGAAAGAAGGAAAAGAACGGGAAAGAGAGGGGTTGGCAAGAGCTCTGGTCTTGCAGAAGAGAGGGGAGGGTGATTGGGCTTTGGGCCTAGGACAAGAGAGCAGGAGTGCTGCGCCCCGCGGCATAAGCATTCCCCCGGACGATGAGCCAGTGACACCTGCTGCAATAGCCACCCAACCTCGCGGAGCTCCCTCCTCAGACGGACCACCGATCTTTTGAAAATGAAATATGCAGTTTGAACCTTTACAGGTTTAGCTGGCTTTCTGCGAGGTGGCATCCCGTAGGAGGTTTCTTGGGTGCTTAAATAATCGGGGACTCGAGTCCTGTCGCGAAAGGCCTTTCTGTAAAGTGTTGCTGTTGTTGTTGTTGTTATACATCCCGGTGGAATTGCCAGGGATCTCTTGTAGTGAGGGTGTTTCCATAGAACCACGCTCTCACACACACACACACACACACACACACACACACACACACACACACACACACACATACACACAAAACTAATCTTCTGTGACTGAAAGTCCTCCGAAAGAGACTTTGAATTGAAAACGAAATTTACAGTACGCACCTATACAGGTTTAGCTGGCTTTCTCCGAGGT
>OZ024761.1:30390953-30393453 GCA_964016885.1 Eledone cirrhosa
AAATCGTGTGTCGAAACAGATATTGTTATATTTGGGGAGGGTCATATTTGCGTAATATTGCCAGAATTAATAACAGAACACACTCACTGTTTGGTTGGTTTTCGCTTCTCGCTGTCTTTTATATATATATATCTGCGATCTAACTTACTCGGTCCTCAATGTTGCCATTGACTGACCGGCGGTCAAAAATAATACAGATACAATATAGACAAACACATATATATATAGTTTACATAAATCTTTCGTTGCACATCTGCAACATCGTCAGTGGTGTTATATTCATTGTTCCTCCTGTTGTGTTGTATGTCTACGCCATTTTTTTTTTTGTTCAGTCTGTCTATATATTTATTTATTTATTTGCTTGTTTGTTTATCTTATTTTATTTTGTCTTCTTTGCGCATGCGTTTGCGTGTGTGTATAGTGTTATGTGTGATGTGTGATGTGTGACTAGTGTGTATAGTGTTGTCTGCTGGGTGACTAGTGTGTGTTTATGTGCTTGTGTATGTATTTATTTATCTTATTTTATTTAATTTAATTTACTTATTTATTTATACTTCTCTTAGGTCAGTGTTGTTTGTTTGGGTGTTGTTGTTGTTCCACTCATTCTTTCTGTTTAGCTTTGGTCTTCTAATTTCTATTTCACTGGCCTCTCTGATTTGCCTATCTGCTGGGTCATTCCTATGTTTAGATATTATTCTAATTTCTATGTTGTCTATGTTACCGTCATGATGTTGTCTAGCATGTTCGTATAGTACTGACCCGTTTTTTCGTCCTTTTAGTTCCCCCCAGTGTTGGTCTATCCTTTCACCTATGCTACGAGCTGTCTCACCTATGTATGTTGTTGTCGTGTTTCTGCAAGTACCCTCTGTACATCTTATGCTATAGACTACGTTTCTAGTTTTACAGTTTATCCGGGGGTTCACCTTACATATGATACATTTCCTATTGGTACAGTGGGTTTTCTTAAAAGGGTAGGTTTTGCTGATCAGGGATTTTATGGTGGTTCCTGGCTTTTCTACCACCTTTATTTTTAAGTGGGTCTTTCTCAGGGCCTTTCTACACTGGTTAGCTAATTTCCCTCCAGGGGTGGCGTCCACAAACATGACACTCTGATATCTCTGGTTGTCGTACCATGATGTGGCCTTCCCTATCTTATGTCTAGCCCTATCTAAGCTATTCCATGATTTGCTCCTGTATAGTGGGCAAATTCCTTTCATGTCCAGTTCTATGAGGGTCTTATACTTTTCCATGGCTCCTTCGTATACTCTGACTCTGTCTCTTTGGTTGTAGCCAGAGAACTGCATGCGGTTGATGAAGTGTTGGATGTGTCCTTCCATTTCTGTTGGGTCGCACATGCTGGACACATTCTTCATCACTCGTACCAAATCTGCGATCAGAATATTAAACTTAGCACTACTGGACATTGCTGAGTTTTTGAGTATCAGGTATTTGGAGGCCATGGGTTTAGCATAGTGTGAGTGGAGAATTTGGGCTCTCTCGTCTATAGTGTTAATCCAGAGTTCTGTGTCTAATACAGGTAGTCTATTGTTAGGGTGTTTGGAAGGGAAGTCTATAGTTACAGTTATACTCTGGTGTATGGAATTAGCTATCTGCTGGATGCTTTCCATCGTGCTACGTTCTAAATCAAACTTGTTAGTGCTCTCTAGTGGGGGTGTTCTTATAACTATATTGATATCGTCTACATAACGAGAGTACATGATGAGGTCTATGGAGCTTTCATTAAGGAGATCTTTAAGTCTCCTTTCCCACCATACCATGAAAAGGTTGGCAACATCGCCAGCTATGCTGACGCCGATGGCTGCTCCCTCATTTTGGGTGTAGATTTTCTCATTGAACTTAAATATGTGGCCCTTTAGGGTAGTTTTGATACTAGCCCCTATTGCATGTGCGACCATTTTTCTTACCTGATCAGTGTTTTGGGGGGTCCGTATAGCTTTGGTCCACCCAATCCACCTTCCTATGGGAGTCTTTTTAGCCATTGAGGTTATGGTGGGGGGTCTACCTCTTATAGGTCTACTAGGGCAGAAACATCTAAGGTCATGGCTGTCTAGGTAGTCAGTGTCGTAGGTAAGTCTAAGTAGGAGGCCCAGTTCGTCTGTGTCGACGTCGCAGAACTCCACCTCACTCTCAATGATCATCTCCACACATCTTTTCACAGCAAAATCAATGTTAATGGATGGGTACAGTGACACCACATCCATGCTGCCTATTATGCAGTTGGATAGGCTCCTGTTTTTGTTGCACTCACTGATTCTGCTGAGGAGGTCCTCTGTACTTTCACATACATCTGGGGACATCTTGATTATGGGGCGTGCAGATGTGCAACGAAAGATTTATGTAAACTATATATATATGTGTTTGTCTATATTGTATCTGTATTATTTTTGACCGCCGGTCAGTCAATGGCAACATTGAGGACCGAGTAAGTTAGATCGCAGATATATATATATAAAAGACAGCGAGAAGCGAAAACCAACCA
>OZ024761.1:30398453-30400953 GCA_964016885.1 Eledone cirrhosa
ATAAAAGTTTTAATATAGATGAGATTCTACAGGACTAGAACTGTTTCATTCTTTAGAAATCATCAGGAATCTCCTGATGATTTCTAAAGAATGAAACAGTTCTAGTCCTGTAGAATCTCATCTATATTAAAACTATATATATATAAATATATATATATATGTCACCCTGTCACCACCCCGACACATGTCACCCCTGTCACTTCACTACACCTGTCTAGAGTATAACACCCTGTGGAGAATGCACAGAACACACCCGTGGTGATGGTAGAATGGGTGGGGTAGGTTGTGGTGGGGCATGATGATAGGATAGGGTGGCGGGGTGGGTTGTTGTGGGGGAGTGATGGTAGGATGGGGTGGTGGTAGGGTGTAAAGTACAGAGACATCAGAAAGGTAGGTAAATAGCGATAGAACAAGTTGAAGTTTGAAGTGTTAAGGCTATTGGAACGGTCCTCCGTCACTTTCTACGATGAGTGTTCCAGTTGTTCTATCAAACGGAACAGCCATTTTATGAAATTAACGTGTAAGTGGCTGAGCATTCTACAGACACATACACACTCTCTCACTCTCACACACACACACATACACACACACACTCCCTCTCTCTCACACACACATCACTCACACACACACACGTGTACTCTTAACGTAATTTTCAGGAAGGCTTTAAGTGGCGTTTAAACTTGAGAAACTACGTGAGACGAGTTTTGTCTATTTTCTCATAGACTAAGTATGGTAACAATGTAATGAGAGAGAGAGGAGAGAGAGAAGGGAGAAGGGAGAAAGAGAGAGAGAGAAAGAGACAGAGCGTGAATGATATACAGAGAGAGAGAGAGAATGATATATATAGAGAGAGGGCGAGAGAGAGAGTGAGTGAATGATATACACAGAGAGAGAGAAAGAAATAGAGTGAATGATATGCAGAGAGAGAGGGGGGGGAGTGAATGATATACAGAGAAATAGAAGGGGAGAGAGTGATTGAATGATATACAGAGAGAGTGAATGATATACAGAGAGAGGGGGGATTATATGCAGAGAGAGAAGATACAGAGAGTGAGAGAGATAAAAACAGACAGAGAGAGAGAAAAAACACGAGGGCGAGAGAGAGAAGAAAGAGAGAGAGTGAGAGAGTGATAGAGAGAATGTACAGAGAGAAAGAGAGAGATAAAGACATAGAGAGAGAGAGAGTGAGAAGATTCAAGGAGAGAGAGAGAGAGTGAGAGAGATAAAGACAGACAGAGAGAGAAAAGACACAAGGGAGAAGAAAGAGATAGAAGGACAAAGAATGAGAGAAAGAAGAGAGAGAGAAGGAGAAAGAAAGAGAGAGAGAGTGTGAGTGAGATAAAGACAGAGAGAGAGAGAAAAGAACACAAGGGAGAGAGAGAGAGCGCGAGAGAAGGAGAGAGAGAGAGAGAGAGCGAGAGAAGGAGAGAGAGAGAGAGAGAGAGAGAGAGAGAGAGAGAGAGAGAGAGACTTCCAAATTACGTGTCTTATATTTTACATTCTTCAAAAATGAACCGTTTTTTTTTTGGTAGTTTTTTTGGCATGGAAGCAAACTTGACAAAATGTTGGCACTTGAACAACCAGCTTGATAAAATTCTTTCTCGAAAGTTCTTAAAGTCTCCTTCTCAGATCGACAGAGCAGCAATTGTTTGGCCCCAGGCAGCGAAAGAGCTTCTAACTGGTCACTTGATCTGCTAGAAATATCAGTCATTCGACTCTCTCTCTCTCTCTCTCTCCCTCTCTCTCGGTTGACACCATACCTTCTTAGAAAACGGAGTAGAACGGAATGGATCTCCGTCGGTTGCGATGACGAGTGTTCCAGTGGTTCAATCAACAGAACTGCCTGCTCGTGAAATTAACATACAAGTGGCTTGGCTGAGTATTCCACCACCGAAAGAAACAATACTCGTCCTTTCTTTAATTGTAGTCTCCTTCCATTCTTTAAAAAATAAACCATTATATATTGACTTTGCCTTTCATCCTTACGGGGTCGATAAAATAAAGTACCAGTAATACACTGGGTAATTGCTGGCCTTGTGCCTAAAGTAGAAACATATATATATATATATATATATATATATTAAAATAACAGATTAAAGTTTGAGCAAAGAATCGCTGCTTTCACCCTTAACGGGATCTTCTGAAACTAACAAAGTCAATCTGATAAGTCAGTGCTCAACCGAGGGAGCCAAATATATATATAATGGATATATATATATAATGGATATATAACCATAACATTCCATAACCATTATATATATATATATATATATATATAATGGTTATGGAATGTTATGGTTATATATGTTATGGAATACTGGTAGCTTCTCGCTACAATTTCTATACATTTCATTTATATATATATATATTTTTTTTTTTTTATTTGTTTAGCAAGATTCTTTATCTGAAAACGTGTGTTGAAACCGATATTGTTATACTTTGGGAGGGTCATGTTGCCAATAAGAAACACACGCACCAGTTGCTTTCACTTCAATTTATT
>OZ024761.1:30408453-30410953 GCA_964016885.1 Eledone cirrhosa
TAAATGTTTATTTTCATATATATATTTATATATATAAATGTTTATTTTCATATATATATTTATATATATATATATATATGTTTATTTTCATAAATATATATATATATGTGTGTGTGTGTGTGTGTGTGTGTGTGTGTGTGTGTGTGAGAGAGAGAGAGAGAGTGTTTACTAGGTCCCTGATGATTCAGGCAGTATTTAATGTTGTAATAGTGAGGTATCTGGTAGAATCGTTAAAACATTGGGACAAAATACCGCGAGGAATTTAGTTACAAGTTTTTACGTTCGGAGTTTAAATATGGCCAACTTTGACTTTCATTCTGACAGTAAAACATCAGTCATGTGTTGAGTCATAAACTGTATGAGTAAAAAAAAAGTAAAGGAAAGTAGCCAATAGTCGGATCTGACTAAGGAAACTGTATTTCTATTGGTGCTACAATCTGCCAGTCGCAACTCCTGGAAAAAGAAAGCGAGATATGAACCTAGAGCTCACTGAACCTAGATCAGATTCAGGTTATTTAACAATTAAGCCTCCAACCCCACACCCACGGTTCAACTGGTAATTTATGTATCGGCCTCGGAAAGTGGGAGAGCATTGTTGACTTCTGTGGGATTTGAACTCGGATCTCACTGAACCAGATCAGATCCCGGCTCTTTAACAATTCTACCAAACCTCACCCCACCACCACCGCTGAACTGGTATTTTATTTATCGACCTCGGAAAGCTCTGTGTAATTTGAACTCGGAGCTGAAAGAGACAAAGCAAATACTCGACACTCAAGGACAAAATATGATTCAATTAATTTCTTTTCTCCAGTCTACTTAGCTGAAAAGACATTAATAGCTGGGTTAGACATAATACGGGCTGGGGAGTCGTTTGCGCTTAATGCCTCGTTTAATCGGAATCAGTTTCGTTTTCAGCTTATCTTGAAAGGAGAGGAGAGTTAGAAAGCAAGGCCACAAACCATAACTACATTAAACATATAAAATCATACAGAAACGACGAACTACGCATATCTGCCGTGGAAGTGGGGTGGCAGTGAGGCTTCCCTCGAATGGAAGCCAGAAGGTGGGCGTAGGAAACAAGGCAGACTCATGAAGACCTGGTTGAGATCTATGGAGAACGACTTGGCAAACATAGACCTAGCCTGGTATGGCCTGATCTGGCCTAGGAGCAGGCCCTTGACAGAGATAAAAATCTGTCGTCTTGTGTGCAAAAGGAACTAAAAGAAGCTCATCACCGGTTTATGCTTGAGTCTCGAAACTTGTAAGGGATAGGACGGGTTATTTCCAGCACAGCCTTATTCCATATATCTTGTTCTTTCGTTATCTGCCCTATGACAGTCGGCGCTTTGAGTACTGCTCACATCACTTCTGCTCAGGTCTTCTTTACCTTTACCATTCATCCTGCAGCCACTTAGCAACCATTAATCTACCGAAACCCCTCATTGGAATCTTACTTTCAGTCATTACTAAATCTAAAACTACCAAAAGCGTTATGACCACTGGTAGTCTGGTATTCACCAACAATCCGTTGAAATAAACCGGTCATTCTAATGAATTCCAAGATGTTTTTAGTAATTAAAACAAAAATGATTCAGTAATAATTATTAAATTATATATTTAAACAAAAATAATGAAATAGTTTAATTAAAATAGAATAATTGAAATATTTATTTCTTCGTATTTAAGGAAACAAAGGTTTTTTTTAGAAATAAAATTACAATTAAATTATTTATCACGAACTATCCGGTGTGTTTACATAACTCTATTACTCTATTACGTGTTCCAGTCTGACCCGGTCTAGGAGCAGGCCCTTGACAGAGATGGAAATATGTCGTCGTCCACTGGGTGCAAAAGGAACTAAAAAAGATCATCACCGGTTTATGTTGGATTCTCAAAGCTGAAGGAACGCGATATGTGGAAGGCGGCTGTGCTAGAAGAAGCCTCGCGGCCGACCCCGTACCAGATGGTTGGATGTGATCAGGGAAGATCTCCGGGGGCTCGGCATCACTTTAAAGGAAGAAGAGGAGCTGGCACGGGACTGTCAACGCTGATGGACCTGGTCGGCTCTACGCACGAGGATGCTTTGGGATCGCTGGCTTAGGATGACGGCCTCGTTTAGCAAGAGCAAGAAGAAGCCGGCAGTCCGAGGCTATATACTGTGGCACCGCCATTGAAACTAATTACATTGGAGAATCCAGGCATGTATAGTTTACTGCTCAACATCACCAGGCTTAGACCAGTCAGGTCAAGAGTGCTTAAACTGTACGGTTATGTCAAAAGATCAACTCGTGGTGTGAGTAATGCGGGTTTATTGTTAACGATAATTATTGGAACAATATAGATAATGAACACAACCACAAGGAATGGTATTTAACTAATGTATTGGTACTCAATAGGGCCCACCCATTGCAGATCACCTTGGCAGCCAGCCTCCGAAAGACATTTCCCACAGCAATGGGGCGTATGCCACCCTCTTTCTTCCTGAGAGCGGTGAGGC
>OZ024761.1:30415953-30423453 GCA_964016885.1 Eledone cirrhosa
GGTCGGGTCGTTGGCGACTAAACTGGTAACCCCACCAAGGTTTCTTGGTGAGGAGGGTGATTTTGGACATCCTGCAGGACTAAAAATAAGACCTGTCAAAGGGCAAAGGACCTCTTAAGAGTCAATGGCCATCCAAAATCACCGGGAGAGTTGACCCCTTAGCCTTTGTCAAGGCAGAATTCTAGGAGAAGGAAAACTCTGATATAACACCTGCAACCCTGATGGTATCCAATGATGTTGACTTGTTCTTCTTTTTGGTAAATATCATCTTGGTCAAGAGAGTGGGACTGGCTTTGTGCAGTGCCTTTGCTCACTATAAAAGCTTCACGGCACAGGCATTGCTTTATATCTGGAGATCTCTCTGCACTTATCGTCACATAGTACCATGGGCCCAGCACTATGTGTCAATAATTGTCACAAGTGTAGTGTTTGTACCAGAGTTTTCAAGTCGCTGGCTGGAATAAAAGTCACACTCGTTCAGCGCATCGGTAGGGGTTCTCCTACATGGATATAAAGTAGTGGCCGTACTCGAAAACGAGTTGGTAGCCACCATATATATATATATATATATATATATATATATATATATATATATAACGGCGATGAATTAGTTTTGCGAGGTTTTTTATATGAAATCGTGTGTCGAAACAAATATTGTTACACTGTGTTTCCTCCAAAATATACACAACAAAAATATCAAAACAAGTAAATAATTTATTATTGAACAAAACACAAGCTGAACGACTAAAACACACAATAACAGTTAATATGAAAAGAACAACATACACAAAAGTCTACGAACTTTACAGACAGAAACGCATTAACGGTAAGGAAGTCCAAAATCTCACTATGGTCAGTCAATGGCAACATTGAGGACCGAATAAATTAGATTACCGATATAAAAGACACAGAAGCGAAAAGCGAAAACCAACCAAACAGTGAGTGTGTTCTGTTATTAATTCTGGCAATATTACACAAATATGACCCTCCCCAAGTATAACAATATATATATATACATATATATATATATATATATATAACTTTGAATAACTTTGAAATGTTTTGGCCAGTATTGGCCCAGGCCATGTCTAACTTAATAGCACCACCTGGCGAAGTCTTTCAATTCAGGATTTGGGCACCATGGCCCATTCGAGAAGAGAATTACTGTTTGCGGAGACATATCCGGGTGTGGGTGGTTTGTCCGGGATTACTTGGAGGAATTTGTCCAAAGACTTCTTGAATTTTGTGTGGTCAGTTTCTGTTTTGACGTGTCCTGGTGTGATGTTGAAGAGAGCAGGGCCGATTGAGGTGAAATAATTGTGCCGTATTGTTGTTATGAGTTGCGATTTAGATTTTTGAATGGGACGGATAGCACGGGGCCCAAGCCTTGGGTGTATCTTGAAGGCGATGCCAACATCATTTGGGCAGTGATGATGGAACATTTTCCACATCATGCAGATAATATAACGCTCACGGCGACGTTGGAGTGAGTAAAGTTTCAGGTTTTCCAATCGACCCCAGTAGTCAAGGTCTGACATGCCATCTATCTTTTTCGTGATTGCCCTTTGAGGAGCTTCAAGTTTCATGATACTTTGTTTCGTGTGGGGAGACCACAGTGGACAACAGTATTCAAGGTGTGGTCGGGCGAAAGTAGAGAAGAGAAGGATAATGGTGCGGGAATCTCTCGACTGGAAGGTTCTGAGGATCCAGGAACACATTCTGCGGGCCATGTCAACTTTGCTGCTTATATGCGTGGTCCAGCTTATGTTGCTGTCCACGGTTACTCCCAAGTCTCTGATGTTGTTAGATGCCACGAGAGTTTCCCCGGAGGGAAGGGAGTACGGGAGTTTCAGAGCATCCTCTTTTCCAAAGTGGATCAGTTCGAATTTATCTTCGTTCAGTAACATGTTGTTCTTTTCTGCCCATTGGGTAACAGCCAGTAGGTCTGACTGAAGGCTTATCCGGTCATCCACGCCATTGATGACCTTTTGGAGCTTGGAATCATCAGCGAAAATTTTAATGTTGCTGTGTTTGATGATGTCAGTGATGTCATTAATATAGATGATGAAGAGAAGTGGGCCCAACACAGTGCCTTGTGGGACTCCACTACTGACTTTGGCTGGGCTTGATTTGACTCCCTCAACTACAACATGTTGGGTTCTGTTTGACAGGAAGCTCTTGATCCACTGCAGCAGCTTTCCAGTGACACCAATATTGGACAGCTTTCTCAGTAGAATGCTATGATCAACCCTGTCAAAGGCCTTGCTGAAATCAAGGTAGATAACATCAGTGTTGGAACCCTCTCCCAAGGCTCTCAAAATGTCATCAAAGTGATGCAGTAGTTGCGTCAGGCAATCCCTTCCATTACGGAATCCATGCTGGTTGGAGTTCAGCATATTGTTACTCTCAAGGAAGTGGGTCATTCGCGATCTCACCACTCGCTCAAATACCTTAATGATATGAGAGGTGAGTGAGATTGGACGGTAATTCACGGCAAGGGATTTGTTTCCCTTTTTGAAAACTGGGACAACAGACTGGGATAGAAGGTTTTCTGGCACATATCCAGCATCCAGTGAGTTCCGCCACAGATTGGCAAGAGGAGAAGCAAGTTGGTGTTGACACGCCTTCAAGACACAAGCAGGGAACCTATCGGGACCTACTGCTGAATTATGCTTGATTTCCTTTATTGCCGCCAAGACATCAGGGGCGCCAAACGTTATGTCCGATAAGGTGTAATGGGGAGTAACATCGCCGATACAGCCCAGATCGGCCATATCAGGATTGCTGAAAACAGAGCAGTATTGTTTCTGCAGTATCTCACCCATGGTTTTAGCATTGTCTTGAAGAGTGCCATTTTCATCAATTAGAGGGCCAACAGTAGAGCCAGTGATTTTGTGTTTTTTTGCAAATGAAAAGAACACTTTGGGATTGAGTTTGATCTTCTCAATGGCCCAGGCCTCTTCAGCTCTTCTCTGATTGTTGATGAGGGACATTATGTTGTTTTGGAGGTTATGTTTTTTAATCTCTAGTGATGAAATGGCAGTCAAGTTGATGTGTTGCTGCTGACAGTATTTCAGCTTGTTGATTTTTTTGTTCGTTCTCTTAATTTTTCTGATGAGTGTTTTTCTATTTCTAGGGATTCTGCTCTTAGATTTGTTTATAGTTCTTAATGGGGTGTGTTTAGCACATATGTTTGTAACAGTGTCCACAAATGTCTGCCAGGACTTTTTGATGTTAGTGGGTGTATGAGTGTGCGTGAAGGACCAGTCGACATGTGCAAGATCATGACTGATCGCTTCCCAGTTTGCATTGTGGAAATCCATAGCGTCAAACGGATGGACAGGAGAAATGACATTGGGTTTGTATATTGGACGGTGGAAACTCAGATCACAGAGAACCATGTCATGATCAGAGAGTAGAGTTTTCTCCACTGCAATATTGTGGATATTGTCAGTGTGATTGCTGAAAATTAAGTCTAGGACGTTTTTGTGGCACCTCGTTGGTTCGAGCACTAGTTGGGATAGGAAGAAATCATCCATGAAGTCAAGAAGCGATTCCACAGCTTCCCTGTCAGAGGTTGAGGCAGAAGAACCTGGTGGCAGGGTGTTTGTGGACCAGTCAACTCCGGGGAGGTTGAAGTCCCCCATCATCAAGATGTTGTCAGGGTGACACTCTTGGATGAAACACTTTATGCTGTTGAGGCATTCCTTGAAGCATGGTACAGGCGTTTGGGGTGGCCTATAGAGCCCAACTACTAATAGGTTGTTGGTTTGACTGAATACAGTGACTGCCTCACAGTATCCATTAGTGAATATGTTCATAGCCTCTGTTGAGAAAGAATTATGGACATAAATGGCAGTTCCGCCCTTTCTTCTGCCAGCGCGATCAGCACGGATGGCTTTGAAATTTTTCACTTTCACCTCGGCTTCCAAGTGGAGGTTACTGAGATGGGTTTCAGTGAGGACGAAGAAAGGGATGTGGTTTGGATGGACATCAATCCAGTCCTCCAGGAATTTGATCTTCCATTTTTGAGTATTGGTGGAAGGGCTGATGCCTTGGGCGTTAAGCAAAAATGTAGAGGCGAGAGTGGATGGTTTTAATTGTTTTGGTGTGTTGTTAATTTGTTTGTTTGTTAATGGCAGCAATGGGAGTTTGTGCAGTGGGGTGATAGTGGAGGGTGGTGCTGGGTGATAGCTCGAATGTTTTTTTCCAGTTCTTTTGCCAGATTCATTATGGCTAAAAAATATATATATATATGTACATACATATATATATATATATATATATATATATATATATATATATATATGTACATACATATATATACATATATATATATATATATGTATATATATATATATATACATTCATATATATATATGTATGTATATATATATACATACATATATATATATATGCATATATATATACATACATATATATATATATATATATACATACATATATATATGCATATATATAACTTTGAATAACTTTGAATGTTTCATGCTTTCGCAATCTTCAGGATATATATCTATCTAAGGTGGGTAAAATTCGCGAGATCCATGGACGAGTTCTCTCCAGCGGTCTCCGTCCCTCATTATCGCTGCCATGTCCTGCCTCTCCAACAGACCAGTGTCTGTCCTTAGGGCATCAACATACGTTAACCTTGGTCTTCCTCTTCCATTGTGTCCGTGTAGGGGCTCCCACAGGAGCACTGAGTGCAATGTCGACTCTGGATGTCGGTGAGCATGTCCAGCTAACCTTAGTCTCCTCTCTGTCACTTTTGAGCTGACTTTTGGGAGGCTCCCATACAGCTCTGAGTTTTTCATCCTCAGTGTATACTGATTAATGTTCAGAGCCATCCTCAGCATTCTCGTGTAGCACCCATCCACCATCTGAGTGAGTTTCTTGGTCAGTGTCCAAGTCTCAGACCCGTACAGCAGCACAGACTCCACTACAGCAATGAAGAGGCGGACCTTCATTCAGAAACATATATATATATATATATATATATACATATATATATATATATATATATATATATATATATATATATTTATATATATATATACATATATATATGTGGTGGTGGTGGTGGTGTTGGTGTTTGTGGTGTGTTGGTGTTGTTGCTGCTGTTGGTGGTGGTGCTGGTGTTGGTGCTGTTGCTGTTGCTGTTGGTGGTGGTGGTGGTGGTGTTGGTGTTGGTGTTGTTGCTGTTGGTGGTGGTGCTGTTGGTGGTGGTGGTGGTGTTGGTGGTGCTGTTGGTGGTGGTGGTGTTGCTGTTGGTGTTTGTGGTGTTGGCGTGGTTGGTGTTGGTGTTGGTGCTGTTGCTGTTGCTGTTGGTGGTGGTGTTGGTGGTGCTGTTGCTGTTGGTGGTGGTGTTGGTGGTGCTGTTGCTGTTGGTGGTGGTGCTGTTGCTGTTGGTGGTGGTGCTGTTGGTGTTTGTGGTGTTGCTGTTGCTGTTGGTGTTTGTGGTGTTGCTGGTGTTGGTGGTTGTGGTGTTATTGTTGTTGTTGGTGGTGGTGGTGGTGGTGGTGGTGGTATTATAAGTGCTGCAACCACTTCACCATCAAGCCACACCCTCCTACACACCTCTGCCTCATTACACCAGCCCCACCCACATGCCAGGCCACAGTGGAAAGAACGATGCATCCGACTAGCTGCATGTGCTCCCCCCACCTACAATCTCAATACACTTACCTCACTCATCTCATTGTCACTCATTGTCTCCAGGGCTAACCTCCACATCCTGGGACTTGCACTCCCCACAGTGAGATAACCCCCTCCCCCACATATAGTGATAATGATGATGATGATGATAAGAGTGGTTATGGCAATGATGATGATGTTGATGATGATGATAAGATTGGTGATGACAATGATGATGATGTTGCTGATGATGATGATGTTGCTGATGATGATGATGATGTTGCTGGTGATGATGATGAGAGTGATGGTGACAATGATGTGGTGGTGGTGGTGGTGGTGATGATGATGACAATGATGTGGTGGTGGTGATGATGATGGCAATGATGTGATGGTGGTGGTGGTGATGGTGTTGATGGCAATGGTGGTGGTGGTGGTGATGACAATGATGTGATGGTGGTGGTGGTGATGGTGATGACAATGATGTGATGGTGGTGGTGGTGGTGATGGCAATGGTGTGATGGTGGTGGTGATGGTGGTGGTGGCGATGGTGTTGATGCTGCTGGTGGTGGCGGTAGTGATGGTGTTGATGCTGCTGGTGGTGGCGGTAGTGATGGTGATGATGATGATGGCAATGATGTGATGGTGGTGGTGGTGGTGGTCATGATGATGATGGGGGTGGCGGTGGTGGTGGTGTTGATGGTGGTGATGATGACAATGATGTGATGGTGGGGGTGGCGGTGGTGGTGATGGTGATGATGGTGGTGGTGATGGTGATGAAAACATGCAATGAAGCCATCTAGTCTGGATGATTCATCTAAAAATGGATCAATTTATCAATGTTTAAGTACATCTAACTGTATATATGTATATATATGTATATATGTATATATGTGTATGTCTGTGTGTACATCTAACTGTATGTATGTATATATATGTATATATGTATATATGTGTATGTCTGTGTGTACATCTAACTGTATGTATGTATATATATGTATATATGTATATATGTGTATGTCTGTGTGTACATCTAACTGTATATATGTATATATATGTATATATGTATATATGTGTATGTCTGTGTGTACATCTAACTGTATATATGTATATATATGTATATATGTATATATGTGTATGTCTGTGTGTACATCTAACTGTATGTATGTATATATGTGTATGTCTGTGTGTACATCTAACTGTATATATGTATATATGTGTATGTCTGTGTGTACATCTAACTGTATATATGTATATATGTATATATGTGTATGTCTGTGTGTACATCTAACTGTATATATGTATATATGTGTATGTCTGTGTGTACATCTAACTGTATGTATGTATATATGTGTATGTCTGTGTGTACATCTAACTGTATGTATTTATATATGTGTATGTCTGTGTGTATATCTAACTGTATGTATGTATATATGTGTATGTCTGTGTGTATATCTAACTGTATGTATATATGTGTATGTCTCTGTGTACATCTAACTGTATGTATGTATATATGTGTATGTCTGTGTGTACATCTAACTGTATATATGTATATATGTGTATGTCTGTGTGTACATCTAACTGTATGTATGTATATATGTGTATGTCTGTGTGTACATCTAACTGTATGTATGTATATATGTGTATGTCTGTGTGTACATCTAACTGTATGTATATATGTGTATGTCTGGGTGTACATCTAACTGTATGTATGTATATATGTGTATGTCTGTGTGTACATCTAACTGTATGTATGTATATATGTGTATGTCTGTGTGTACATCTAACTGTATATATGTATATATGTGTATGTCTGTGTGTACATCTAACTGTATGTATGTATATATGTGT